>SSNS01000749.1:155448-165560 GCA_006937985.1 Aphyosemion australe | reverse complement strand
ATAAGAGACAGCCCCAATGCAGACTGTCCCGTAGGAGATCGTCTCAGACCGCGGGTGGATGCTGGAATCAGATGTTTGTTTGTTGTGCTGCTGGACTGAAGCTGATGCTGGCGCGCGCGCCCGCCCGCAGACACGGGCACGCGGAAGCAGGGAGGTGATTGCTGACTGCCCTGAAACGCGATGATGCAGCAGATCAGAGGCTGGAGTGGTGCTGGTCTCTGGCGCAGCGGGAATTACTTTACACAACATCACAGCGTGCTGCTGCGTCTGGATCACCTAGAACAAAACAAATAAACGATCTGATGCGTCTCTGTGGGACCTGGTGCTCCAATAGAGCCTGCTGTGAGGATGATCTGGGACCAGATTTCAGAATGCGTTTGTTTGGGCTGCGGGGGTGGGGGTGGGGGGGCAGCTTTCTATGTAACCCATTGTTTAAGCCTGCTGATAAAGACTGACTCATCATCTTAACGATCATCTCACAGTCTGACAGCTGCTTCTAAACCAGATGTTCATCCATCCTGTTTGAGTCTTTTTAGGAGAATGATGAAGATTAAACTGGATTAAACTGGTTCATGTGTCAAAATGCACCAAATATTTGAGTTTCTAGAACATTTAAGCAGGTAGAAGACAGTCAATACACATATGCTCAGAATCAGACAGTCTTGATTTGTTCCTCTAGAATAGTTTATTTTCTGTTTAGTTTAGGAGTAAATCTCCAAGCTCAAGCAAAAGTATCGTGAATCTTTTCAGTTTTATTGATATAAAGGACCTGCTGTTTTCATATTCTGGACTCCACGGTGCTCTACACCATGGCTCTGGCCATAAATGAGCCTAAATAACATTCATTTAAAAATAATTCAACCTTTTTAATTTAACTAGTGAAACTTTGTGTATTTGCTCACAAAAACACATTAATATCTATTTGTTTGCCCTTCAAGAAAACCCAACTAGAAGTCCACATGTATGAGAATCCCAACAAAAATCCAGCGGACTAAGTGACCTCATCAGGTTTAGGAGTAGCAACCCTGAGGAGAACCTCCAGTCTGAGGTTTCTGGGGAGAAGCAGAATCTTCTGGAGCTTTATGAGGGAGAAGTAGTGTGGAGCTTTTTGTGGCTCCTGTGGGGCCTCCGCCACCTCCACCCCCCCACCCGCTCCCTCTGACAGACTCTCTGCATGTAGCGTAAACAAAAACAGAAGCAACAAAATGGCCACTGGTGAGGCCGCCTGGCTGCAGCGATGAAACAGCAGCTCTGCTGCAGAAACATCCCCGTTTCACAGCCCAGTGACACAAAACATTTAGAGCTTAAACAAAACTAATGCACCTTTATGAGACCTTTATCTCTCAGGGTGTGATTGTTGTTGTTTTGACTCATGAAAAGAATCCAGAGAGAGGGAATCAAAGCTATTATTACAGAAGAGTTGAAGCATCATGGATGGGTGATTTAAAGAACATTAGAGATGCACCAGTTCTGGTTTAGAGCACCGATGTCGATCTTTATTCTGGTGAAGCTGTGATCTTCTGATCCTCACCAGTAGCAAACAACAAGACCACATCACCCCATGTGCCCCCGGCGCTGGCTGTCTGCACGATTTAAGACTGAGTTTAAGATTTAAAATCTGGGTTTTAAACCTTTAAACAGCCAGACACCTTCGTATTTACCAGAGATCCTACTCATGCACGTTTCCAGGAGAGGGTTGTTGCTGTTAGATGCTCCCGGGACTCGTCTTGTGACTCAGAGCTCAAATGTCAGGACGGCTGCGACTTTGGTGAATGGCCTGTATTTGTATAGCGCCTTCTTAGGGTTCTACAACCCCCCAAGGCGCTTCACAACACAATCAGTCATCCACCCATTCACACGCTGGTGGGGATGAGCTACATTGTAGCTACAGCTGCCCTGGGGCGCACTGACAGAGGCAGGGCCTGCCGTACACTGGCGCCACCAGTCCCTCTGACCAACACCAGCAGGCAAGGCGGGTTAAGTGTCTTGCCCAAGGACACGACAGTGACAGACTGAGCGGGTTGCGAACCTGCGACCTTCAAGGCGGTGACTTAACTCCTCTGCCACCATCGCCCAACAAGCGTTGGATTGTTCACCCACTAACAGGGAACGTGAGCTGGGGTTAGACCGTCGTGAGACAGGTTAGTTTACCTTGAATGCTTTAAGTCCTTTAAGATCTGTCTTTTAATTCCAGATGAGCAGAAATCATCCGGCCGTTTTAGGCTGTTGGTGTTTGTGTCTGTTGACTGGGTTTGGTGTGAATCATTTACCCTGTAAAGTGCTTTATAAATAAAGGGTGATTGATTGATCCTTGAGTTAGCCCTCAGTGATGGTGAGTTTTATAAACTGGGAAAATGTTGAACTTTTTTATTACTTCCTGGCATTTGAGTCTCAAATTGATCAATTAAACTGATTGTGCACCTTTTGTGGCCGATTCTGATCACTAGCTGATTTTTTATGGTGTCTCAGATAAAACAGCTGCTGCTCCTGACCGACATGAATCAGGATGTAATCCAAACTCATCACTCGCTGACTTCTGCCTCCAAACATATCATGTTCACCACTACGTTATTTGTCTTATTGTGATGTAAAGCATCCGTCTGAAGCTTCTATTGTTACATATTTACACACCACACAGCAGCATCAGCAGGCCAACATGGATGTCACAAAGGAGCTCAGATGGGGCGCTGATGGAGCAGTGGTGGTTTGTGGGTAATGTTTGCCCACATCTACTTCAGTCGTTTTTTATGTACTCGATAAGTCCCAGGCAGGGCTCACCTGATGTCTGCATCTCAACATTCAACAAGCTTCATGTTCTAATATCTCATACTGAGATTTCATTCAATATAAGTCTGGAAGTTGGATTAATGAAGGGATCCCTAACCCCAGTAGACCATGGGTCTCCAACTAGCAACTCTTCTGGTCCCTCTGCAGTAGAGAGAGACCGATATTTACCTATATCACATTGTCTGATACACCTCTTTAGTGGAGCTGCTTTAAAAGCAGGAACATCCGTGGGAATGTATATTTACATTTCTGAAAACCATCTGCTTAAAGGTCAACTTCACTCATATTTGTAATCCATTTGCTGTGGTCTCTAGTAGGAATGAATGCCTTGTAAGTTGTACTCAGGGGGAAAAAAGCTCTGGTGCTCCTGTTTCAGGAACTAGAAGTGAGCCAGATCAGAGCTGAGCTTCAGACGACAGGATCTGGAGTCTTATTATCTGATATTTTATCTCACCTCTGATTGGCTAACAGCAACACGACTCTACCACTGACTCTGTTTGCTCTGCAACGTTGATGTTTTATCTCCACAAATAACACAAGCCTGGAGGAGTTCTGCTGTGTGGTGGAGTTGCTAATGCTAATGGTTAGCTTCTACTAGCCCAGACGTTCTCTGCTGTTTCCTAAACCAACAACAGCCTTCCCCGTCGTGAGTCAAGATGGGTGAGTCCATGAATGTTAAGTGACAGTGTGACGTAGATCTGTCAGGATTTTCTAATCCTAGAGTTTCACCTAGAGTCTATTTTCTATCAGAAGCTAATGCAGGAGATAGGTGGAGGAGACTATTTTCATGTTCATGAAAAACTCAGCGTGACCCATTAGAATCAGACATAATCATTAATACATTTTTTTTAGTGAAACTAATCCTTAATAAACGTTTTAAAACATGAAAATCATTTAAAAAATTGGCAGCACATATTGGCCATCAGCTGAATGTAACCTCTACATATCAGCATTGGTATCTGCATTAGAAAAACCCATATCAGTCAGTCACTTTTCTGCAGTGACTCTTAACATGGACATAAACATTACACAAGTAAAACAGACTATCTTCACTGTTTTCTGTCCAATTTAGGCAATAATGTGATGAATTCTCGTGAGAGGAGTGATAGTCACATAGTTTATTACCCTGATCCAGCTTCCATGCACACATTGTGTTGTGTTTCTGAAATAAGCATCAAATACATGAAACCTATGAAAGATGCTGGAGGGGAAAGCTTGGTCAGATCCTCCTGAGACCACAGCTGTCTGGTAGTCTGAAAACTTTATTTTTATTATTTTTATGTGGATGAGTAGAACCTCAGTGACATAAAGAAAACATTGGTTTTAAATGTTTCATAGCTCTAAGTTAATAATACAGAAATGTAACTAAAATTTAAAAAAATGGTTTACAATCCAGTCTCCCTGAATAATAAAGCTGAACAGAATCCAACATGCTGATGTCCTGTATAGGGACGTGTACGGTGGCCCTGAAGTGCAAACCACACCAACAAATCACTAAACACAACAATAAATTGAGAAACACAAACAAATTCAGAAACACAACAACAAAATTGGGAATCACAAAAACAAAATTAAGAATCACAAACACAAAAGCCTCGATTTTCTGAGCTCGCTTCATGGAACAACCCTCTGCTCTGCTATGGTCTGGAAACAGCTAAAGCTAGGCTAATACATCCATAAGTAACTTGAACCTTTTATTATGCTTATTAACTTACTCGATGGGAGTGAAGTGTCTCTGATGATAGATGCGTCATAAAGCCTCTTGCCGCTGCAAAAGTTCGGTGACTCCTCAACGAGCTTTTTCCCACAGTTAGGACAAAACATCCCATCGTTCTTCAAACGAAATGCGCTACAGGCAGAGTAACTTCCGGTTCCAAAGACAAACAGCTCAGTCGTCCAATCAGTGATGGTCTCCTGTTGCTGACTGGTACCTACCCTTTCCGGTTTTGTTAATGTACTTGTGCTTCTCAATTTCGTAATTTTTTTCTGTCCAAGCTACAAAGAGGTACAACAAAGGATCGCATTTGGCCCAAGAACCACAGGTTAGAATAGAATAGACTTTATTGATCCCACAGTGGGGAAATTCACTTGTCACAGCAGCACCAACACTCAAAGGGTAATTAGAAGAAAGATAAAACAAGGATACATGTATATACACATAGTCAATAATCTACTATTGTAATCTTAGATCACTAAAAAAAAACACAAATAAAAGACAAACAAACTTGGTACCAACACTATGCAGCATACTGTAAGAGACACAGACAACAATGTGAATTCGGTATTGCACAAGTATAGAACACATGAATATTGCATTGGTGTTATTGTGAACCAGGATGATACCAGTACAGCTTAAACTGAGGAGTTCTACACTCTTACAGCAGAGGGGATGAAGGATCTGCGATAGCGCTCAGTTTTACATCTGGGATGTCTCAGTCTACCTCTGGAGGACCTGTCCATGACCTCCACAGTGGAGTGCAGTGGATGGGAGGGGTTTCTTAAGATGGAGGTCATCTTCCCCAGCATCCTCCTCTCACACGTCTCCTCAACAGAATCCAGTGGGCAGCCCAGAACCGAGCTAGCTTTGGTAGCTAGCTTGTTCAGTCTCTTCCTGTCTCAGTCAGAGCTGCCTACACCCCAGCAGACCACAGCAGAATGAATAACAGAGCCAACAACAGAGTGATAAAAGGATTTTAGCAGCTGGGAGTTAACTCCGAAGGAACTTACAGTTACAGTCTGACCTTTGATCTAAGGTCACATTTAACTCTGTTATCTTACCCTGTAGTGTTTGTCCTGCCACTAGAGGTCGACCGATATTGTTTTTTTATTGTCGATATGATGCCGATGTGTAGGAGACATGGTCCTCCGATGGCCGATATTCACTGCCGATTTTTATGGGCCAGTTTTCATGGCCGATATCTAGACGTTTCCACCTTATTTTCATGCTAAAATGTCACTAATAAAATCAGTTGATGCACAAAACTCTGAATTTAACTATTAAATCTTAACTTTGCACCCTGCTCAGTGTTAACATCCAAATAAAGTTAATTTAGAGTATTTATTATGCAGGTGTTATTAGTGAACGTAAAAATATATTTAAGTTAAATTCTGCATCAGCACCGGGCTGCCCGGAGATGTGCCTGACTTTAAATCGGCTTTACTAAGGACAAATATCGGCCGATGTATAAAAAAACGGTAAATATCGTCCCGATATATCGGCCTACCCCTACCTGCAACCATGTATTGTTGTGGCTCTGCTGGTTTTGACTTGACTATAAAGAATTTTTTTCTGGGCAGTTTAGTCGTATTTTTGCAGAAACAGCACAGGTAATAATAGTTTCTTCAGATCAACTCATATTGGAGGTCACTGTAATTATTTTATCACCTAATTTTACATTCTTATTAAAATTCAGAGATGAAATCAGATGCTCACGGCCCATAAACAACATTTGTCCTGTTTGTTAATCCTTTATGCCATCATTTAATGTTTTACACTAACATTCCCGATAATGTTAACTATTAGGGCCGGGGGTCTGCTTAGTAATGCATCACTTAATATTAACATTAATAGTAAGCAGTTGTTAATACTTTATTTAATAGTTTAATAATGCACTAATTAATGTTAATAAAGGAACCTTTATTGTAAAGTGTTACCAATTTATTCTCTATACTTGTATTTTTCTGGGTGCACTTAATAATTTTATTAAGTTTGTTCAGCATTAATCTGGACTGACCTGTGACTAAAGCTCCATCTGTTCTGTTTTCATGTGACACAGTCAGGAAAGTTGAGTAGAATTCTTGGAATTTTAACGTTATTCCCATTTTATCGTCACTCCCAAAGCTACACGGTCCAGACGAGCTGTGAGCAGCTTCTTTATGGACTAGAGGGCAGCAGCTTGATGGTGTTCTGGAGTCCTGCCTGCATGAACATCTCCCATCAAACATGCAGGAGAGCCTTTACATCTTGTTGTTTATCAGGATCTGTCTGACCTACACGACAACGCTCTGTCTCCTTCAGCTTTCCTGACATCCTAACTCTCCTCATCCTGTCTCCAGCCCTTGGGCAGCTAAAGGGTCATGTGGAGCAACCACATGGTGATGAATGAGACTGTAGATGTTCCCATGGAGACCAAATAGATGGACTAAAAGGATTTTGGTTCTAATGTGCTCACAGGACTCGTGTCCTTTTGGAGTGGTCTTCTTTAGAGGGCTACAGACACTTAATATTCTACCTGTTGTAGATGTCAGGAGCTGCCCCTCCTGCCCAGCTAATTGATGGCACCTGTTCCAGAATTGTCCCCCCCCCATGTCCCTGATGTCTGCTGTGTATTTAAGCCCTTCTGTTTTTCATGTCTGTGTCGGGTCTTCAGTTGTGTTTTAGTTTGGTTTGTCCTGTCTAGTTTGTTCACTTTGTGCTGCACCCGTTAATAAATCTTTAGCTTTATGTACCTGACTGCCTCCTGCCTATGCTCCACCTGCGTTTGGGTTCTGCCCCACCACATCACTCCATGACAGTAGATGATGCTTGAACAACCTCAATTTGGAGAAACAGAGATTAGTTTTGACCAGACTGATGCGTTCAAGGCAAATCCCAGTTGGACCAAATCCTAAATGGATTCCTGCCATCGTGTGTCATTCCTGCCAACAGTTTATACATCTATTTTGTTTCAGTATACAACATTTAGCTGTTGTTGTTGACCAACTCAGCTGTTACACCTAATACTTTGCAAAGTTCATGTATTCAGTAAAAATCATCTTTTACTGTGAAAGCAGAGTTTTCAGAAGCAGGTCTCAGACCTTTTAGCACGTGAATGTGAAGATTAGCATCTGGCTGTGAGATGCTCCCAGTAACAATGCTAACGTTCAGAGGAGCTAAAAACTGGTCAGTAGTAACCTGGTACTGGATTTGTTATTCTACTAAGAGCAAGCCACTGCATTTGTGTTGATCAGACCTGAGACCTGGTTCACACGACCTTACAGGTGGTGATCATACACCCAGTTTTGGTCCTACAGTGTGTGGTGTGCAGCTACACGACAAAAAAACACACAAACCGATTTCACTCACAAGCATTCCCAGGTCTGACGGGAAAACTTGCTGAAACTCTTGGGATCAAATATAACTTTGTAGTAAACAACCATGACTGATGATGAGGAGGAGGATTCCAAGTCTGATTGGCTGCACAACATATTAAATAATCTGCACGCTAGATTGACCTCAGGACACACCAAACTACACATATTAGGCCAAGACAATCCAACATGTTGAATATCCCAGATTTGTAATCAGAGTAGTCCCAATGTTCTACCAGGAACACCACAGCAGTCCTACACACCACTCAGGACAGGAATATCTGATAAGATGACATTACGGTAATCGGGGCGTCCTTCAGACTGTCAGAAGAAATAAGAAATAAAAATCCTGCCATATGAACTGGGCCTTAGACCCATACGCCTCTTTTTTTAGTTTTTCTTTAGACTTTGTGATTTTTTATTATTATTTATTTGTTAGTTATTGTACTTCTTTTTATAAAAGACATGTTAATCTAAAAATAAAAACCCTCTGATGACCCTGCTTATTCTTGACATTAATATGCCATTATTCTGGTGAATGAGATGTATTGACTTGAAAGAGCAGTGGAGGTGTTTTAATGAGGACGTCATTCCATTTGTCAAAAATGCTTCTTCAAAATGGAATGCAGCCATTTGTTAAAATGTGTTTGTTTAAACAGTTATTTTCTCTTTGCAGCAGCATTAAAGTCCTCTACCATTTGCTCTTTGGCCTTTGGTGTGTGTGACATGTGGGAGCAGTTGACTAAGGGTTTTAGTCTTGTGAGGTCCATAATGCTCGTTATTGTGTTTGGAGCGGGCCACTGGGATGTCGCTGCAGAGCTCGTCTGAGGAGACAGAGTTCAGCTGTTCTAGCTCATGCTTTCAGAGAGACGTTACATCACAGAGCAGGCCTGCTGTGATTCCTGCCCTAATCTTATAACGTGTTCCCAAATAAATAACCAGACAGAATTCCCCAAATATCCACCCTGATGTTTTCACTTTTATTAAGGATGCCGGATCAAGACTTTTGTTGTCCCCAACACAGGTCTGAGTCTTCTAAGTATTTATAATACTTTTGTAAATACTGTACGTTAAAGGTGTTCAAATGAACGTGAGATTCTTTAGAGGATCACAGTGAAGGGAGACAGTTGGAGGAGGAGATTCAGATTCAGTTTTGTTTCATTACTCCTGCAGACAGATATCTTAACATCACCAGTCTAATACTTTGTGTTAAATAACAGTCATTGCATGAGAACACTCTTTATTCATCTCTGATCGGTGAACGAGAGATCAATTCAAAACTGCTCAGCTGATCCTAGAGGGAAATTAAATGGTAAATTACCAATCATTGTAAATTAAACTAGACACAAACAGGACCCATAAACACCAGCAGGCAGTGGTAAAAGAGCCAACAGCATTTAGAAATACATGAAAATAACAGTCTCCACCTGGATTTAACTAAGCAAACAGGTAGGAGCCTCCTATTGGATAATGACTGCATGGGCGATTATCTTTCAGCTGGAAACAAGTTATTTAACCCCAACAGTGAGTTGCTTCTCATTTCTTCAACAACCATGTGGAAAGACACATCTGGTGGTCGTGTTAAAGATGTTAGTCTGTGTGAGAAGGGTCACATCACTGGCATGCATCAAGCAGAGAAAACATCTAAGGAGATTGCAGAAACGACTAAAACTGGGTTCAGAACTGTCCAACGCATTATTAACAACTGGTGTGATGAGTCCAGATGGACCCTGTTCCAGAGTGATGGGTGCATCAGGGTAAGAAGAGAGGCAGATGAAGTGATGCACCCATCATGCCTAGTGCCTACTGTACAAGCCTGTGGGGGCGGGGCTATGATCTGGGGTTGCTGCAGTTGGTCAGGTCTAGGTTCAGCAACAGGATGTGCTCCAAGAATGAGGTCAGCTGACTACCTGAATATACTGAATGACCAGGTTATTCCATCTTCCCTGATGGCACGGCCATATTCCAATATGACAATGCCAGGATTCATGGGGCTCAAATAGTGAAAGAGTGGTTCAGGGAGCATGAGACATCATTTTCACACATGGATTGGCCACCAGAGTCCAGACCTTAACCCCATTGAGAATCTTTGGGATGTGCTGGAGAAGGCTTTGTGCAGCGGTCAGACTCTACCATCATCAATGCAAGATCTTGGTGAAACATTAATGCAACACTGGATGGAAATAAATCTGGTGATGTTGCAGAAGCTGATGGAAACAATGCTACAGCGAATGTGTGCCGTAATCAAAGCTAAA
>SSNS01000749.1:139423-153245 GCA_006937985.1 Aphyosemion australe | reverse complement strand
GTTATAAGGTTTGTAATAATGCAACCCGCTTGTAAATCCGTTAATATTTAAACGAGTTAAGAGTGTTTTTGTTTAAGTTGTTCACTCACCTTCCATCTGCTACCATTGAGAACGGAACGTAAGCTGTCCGAGGTAAGATGGCCGCCGTGTAGGGACGCTTTTGACTCCCAGTTAAGGCATCTAGCGATATATATGATATCTATGGTGCTATCAGCCAGCGTCCCAGAGGCTAGTAACCAAACATGAATGGCTCTTTAGCTGCAGTTCAGCTGGTAAAAATGATGTGTAAATAAATCAGATTGAAGGCTCACATAAGTAAAACTGACACATTTATAGTAAATATACATTTTTATACAGCGCCCTCTATGGACAAGCTGCCACTGGGCTGCACGTGTAAACCATAATAAATTTCTTCTTTTTCTTCCATTGTCTCTTTCATTTTTTCTTTCCGCTCAGTTTGGGTGAAAAGGTCAGAGCTCTTACTGCCTCACATGGTAAATGTCAGTGTGAGTGTAACGTCTGCTGACGGGGCCAGGGGACTTGGAGCCATAGGACGTGTAGGTGTGTGTCAAGTCAGAGCAGCAGACTCACAGAGGTGGATTCTGGCTGCTAGACATTGTTATAGGAAATTCTGATTCCTGTGCAAATAAAAAATACAATTTTAAGGCATCTGTGTGCAGATCAATTATAAAACAGATCCAGGGAGCATCTCATACACATAGAAGTACACCGCAGGCCTTGCAGTGATGCTGTCGGACTTTTTTTAGAGAGCATTGTTGTAAAGGTTTCAGATGAGTTATCCGGCATATAATCAGACGGCAATCTGAGAACAAATGTCTGTCCTCTGAGCGGATCATGGATAACAGAGCAGCTTTCTGGTTAAAGGTCTTTCAGGTCACCGGTTTGATTCCTGGAATCTCTGAAGCAATTTCCTTATCTCATGTATTCCATGTGATCAGTTCCAGTATGCGGAAAACACTTTGATGTCTCAGACAAAATTGTGTAGAGGAATTATTTTGTCAGTCAGAAATAAACTTCATAATTACATTTAAGCTCAATATCTGTTAAACGGACTGAATTATAGCCAGTTTTGCGTGTGCTAATTTTAGTTATGGTCTGTCGCCATCTTGGATCAGTGAAGGTTTTCTGAGAGTTTCAGTGGAATCTGTCATGAGATATGGTGCTAAAGTAAAAGTAATACCAAAGCAACGATCTTTGCAGATAGAGCTCACAGAATTTTGTCAAAGACTGGATAAGAGCCATTTTTGTGTTTACTGTTATTGATTAGCTGTGGCAGCCATCTTGAATTAGGCTGATTTCATAAGCAGTAGATGAACACTTAATGGTCTTTACAATCCATCTGTTGGTTCAGGAGATGTTTCACTACAAAAGCAGAAACATTAGCAGAGTCTCCAGGTGTTTCTGATTCTTCCACCATGAACCCTGGTGATGAACTGGTCCCAGGGTTGAAGTCGGCTGTGCAGAGAGCAGCTAAACATAAAATGTTAATCCTTTAATTGAGATATGAAGTGAAAGGTCACTCTGACCCATTAAACCTAATTGCCTGCGTTCATGTTACATAATTAATTCAGACAGGCGATGACTCTGGCTGCATCCAACCAGTAAGCACTTAGAGGTTTATGTAACCCAACGTAGCTGACAGGAAGTCAGGAGTACAAACAATGGTTTTCATCTGCATGAACATGAACGTGATCAGAGTGATGCTAAGTCATGATGCAGCTGTTGATCTGAAGATGTTTTCACGTCTGATTCTGTCCAGATACCTCAGTCAGAGCCTGGTGTTCACACGGAGGCTTCATGATTCACACCACAACATGCTTTCTGATTCTGTTTCAGCTGGTTTAAAAAAGGCTTTGAATTCTGCATATGTGCAGCAAGTGTTGGAACCAGCAGCTGTTGTTGTGAACATCTGTGACTGCACCAGTGGATGAAGCAAGCGCTGAGGCCACGGCCGGACCTCCGAGGCAGAGTAGCATGCAGACTGAGTCGTCAGAATGAGGCGCGTCTACAGGGCACGGCTTTTTCTTATGTTGCAGCTTTATTCCAAATGGATGCAATTCGTTTTTTCCTCTAAATTTTGCACACAACACCCCATAATGACGAAGTGAAAAATGTTATCGTGAGAATTTGCAAATATATTAAAAATAAAAACAAAACTGAGAAACCACATGCACATTCAACGCCTTTGCCATGACTGTCTAAATGGAGCTCAGGTGAATCTTGTTTCCACTGATCATCTTTGAGGTGTTTCTGCAGCTTAATCAGAGTCTGTGCTGTAAATTCTGTTGATTAGACATGATGGGAAAGGCACACACCTGGCTGGTCCTACAGGTGAGAGAGCATGTCAGAGCACAAAGCAGGCATGAAGTCAACAGAAGTGTCTTTAGACCTCAGAGACAAGATTGTCTTGAGGCACAAATCTGTGAAACATTTCTGCTGCTTTGAAGATGAGCTCAGTGGTGCCACATGTTTGGTAGAAAGCAGGCACAGATCATCACCAGGCCAGTAGCATCCCTACAGTGAAGCATGGTGGTGGCAGCATCATGATGTGGGGATGTTCTTCAGCAGCAGGAATTGGGAGACTAGTCAGGATAGAGGGAAAGATGAATGCAGCGACGGCCATCTCAGATCTTAGAATGGCTGCACCAACGCTTCCCATCCAACCTGATGGAGCTTGAGAGGAGCTGCAAAGAGGAACGGGTCAGACTGATCGAAGACAGATGTGCCAAGCTTGTGGCAGCATGTTCAAGAAGACTCGGTGCTGTACGTGATGCCAAAGGTGGATCAACAAAGTACTGAGCAAATGCTGTGATGTACAGGAGCATATTACTGATAGTAGTGTCCCGTAATAATGAGAACGTTTCTCATTATAATGAGACAAACATCTCAGTCTAACGGGAAACTTTCTCATAATGATGGCATACAAAAGTCGTTTTAACAAGAAGGTTCCTCCAAATAACGTGTTTAATATCCCATAATAATGAGAAGGGTCGTAAAGGTAAAATGGCGACTATATGTCATGGCGTTCTACTCTGAGTGAGCGAGGCAGTCCAGCTGTCTGAGGTGGAACACGGATTTTTACTCCTGGTTCAGAAACTGAAGCATTATGAAACTGTAGCTGTTGGAAAAGTCTTCTGCATGACGTTCTCCAAGCTTGGGGGGATGCAATGTTGCTGCAGTCTGCTTGATGACGGGATCTCCGGGAGGGGGGGGCACTGGCTGTTCTGGGATTCTCCAGAACTCACAGATTGCCAGTCCACCCCTGGAGGAGCTTTTGGATGCTCCGTGGAGCGCACGTCCACCTCCTCGCTTTCTGACGACATAAGACCTTCAACAGGCAGCATGCTCGTTTGTCGTCAGGACATACCATACACTTTGTGATATCGATGCAATTCCAACATGTCAAGTATTCCCAGTTTGTAATTTTCATGGTTCTGCCGTGCTTCTGAGCAGACCAGAGAACTCGAGTGTGTCCTTAAGAGTGTCAGAAGAAGAGAATTGTGTTTCTTGGTCATTATTGATCATCTTTTATCTTTGTCTTGTCCTGCTGGCCTCTGATGATGGAGAACAGGATGATAGCTACAGCAGTAACAGGTTTACACTTTCTCTGTAATCCTCTAAAATCCTACTCTGACTGATGCTGACTTTCCTCAGCAAGCATCAATCGCCCACTCGCTTCCCAGTTCATCCACATCTGACAAATAGTTTATCTGCAGCTTTACCTGCTGCTCAGGGAACAACACCTTCCAGCTGGATTCCTCCTTCAGAAGATGTCCAAACACTCCACCAGACGTCCATTCTTAATGTTTTGATATATTCTAAAAGTTACTTGTCTTACTTAAGATACATAAAGTGGACAATCAGAGCTAAGAGCTGAGTGTTGTGTCTCTTCCAGCCCACCCCTGATTCCCGTTAGGATCTTCTCTTCCCTGTCGGAGACCCTCTCCATCCTCCACATCCAGCAGCCATGGCAGATGATGCGGACATGCGCAATGAGCTGTCAGACATGCAGCAGCGTGCCGACCAGCTGGCTGATGAGGTGAGAGAAACACTTTCTGTGTGTGTGTGTGTGTGTGTGTGTGTGTGTGTGTGTGTGTGTGTGTGTGTGTGTGTGTGTGTGTGTGTTGTGTAGCAGTGTGTTCTACATGAGTGTGGGTGGCCAGACATAACATTAGCGATCCGTCCTCGTTCTGATGAATACACATATGAATGTGTGTGATTATTTATTTACAAGAGGTTTTGTTTGTTTGTTTGTTTGTTTACATGGTAGCACAGTGTTGGGTGTAATTTGGGGGGAACTTTATGTACAAAATAGAAATTGATACCAAACTTACTGACTAATAATAAGAGAGAGAGAGAGAGAGAGAGAGAGAGAGAGAGAGAGAGAGAGAGAGACCCTATCATGGCCTAGAGCAGTTTGGTTTAGAAACTTTCAGCTTCATGTGACTCAGAGATGCACAGCTGAGCAGAATGAAACACACACACACACACACACACACACACACACACACACACACACACACACACACACACACACACACACACACACACACACACACACACACACACACACACACACACACAGAGAGAGAGAGAGAGAGAGAATGCACAAAATGGCAGAAAAGCAGTTTTTGTCTCTGACTTAAGGGACGTTTATGCACAAGAAGCCACTACAGCTCATGTAGACGTTGGATCTGAAACGTTATTTTGCACATTTACTGACCTGTTCCAGCTGGAACCATTGGCTCATAGCTCCAACAGTCTGAAGAAGAATGAACATCACAGTCCCTGCTGCTGTTCTCTGGAGGGTCGGTTCTCCTAAAGGAGACAAGTGGAAAATGCTGTTGGATTTTAACAGCAGGATAAAAATAGACGTCTCACCCTTACCCCAAACAAGCCTTTAGCACAGAAACGCTTGCAGAACATCATAATTCAGGATGAGAGACCAAATCAGTGAAAATCTTCTTAAACAGCAGATGGGATCCATCTGGTATGTCCAGTATGTTTGCTGCTGCTGATGTGCTGTTTTTTATCCTATAATGAAATCCTGCATTAAACCCACTAACCCTGTTGTTTTACGTCCCAACAGTCACTGGAGAGCACTCGTCGCATGCTCCAGCTGGTGGAGGAGGTAAGAGAAAACTGTCACTTATTTCTCCTTGTTTATGGAAAGACATGCTAACTGGACAGGTTATGACAGAAGAAGCTGGTGGCAAGGAACGACTGAAACAAGAACTGTATCAAAAGTCTGCTGAGTCTGACCAGAGCTACTGCTGCTCCATAATAAAATAATGAAAGTTTTTACTTTGTCAAGTTTTGACCATTTGATTTTACCTTCAGACTTTACTTGGGTAAGATCCTAAAGGGGACATATTGTTATCTCTACTGCCTCTAGAAAACACTAATAAAAACCCTCCATCTGTGTTCTGTCAGACTGTGATGTCAGGAATTGTATGCTTCTGTAAGCCGTTTGGAAATGTACCTTATTGTGATGTCCCAACAAGGTGCGTTAGGACTCCCCTCACCTGTCAGAATCAGATGCAGAAGGGTTTTATATGTGTGAGAATTGACAACATTAGGAAATTGCTGCGGTATTTGGTGCAAAAAAAAAGAGATAAGCAAATATAAGAAATAAGAACAATAAAATAATAATATAGAGAGGCAATAATTAGAGAAATGGCTAATATTTACAAGACAGTGTAGGGACTGGTCAGAGCGGTGTGCAAAGCCACACAGGGTCAGGTGACTGGAACGAAGCAGCTTGAGTGAGCAGTCCTAGGATTGTTATTCACGAGTCCAACTGCAGAGGGGAAGAAACTGTACTTGTGGTGAGAGGTTCTTGTCCAAATGGATCTGAACCTTCTGCCAGATGGGACCAAGTCGAAAAGACAGTGTCCAGGGTGAGACGGGTCAGCTGTGATCCGACCTGCACGCCTCAATGTCCTGGAGGTGTACAGGTCCTGTATAGAGGGAAGTTTGCAGCCAATGATACCACACGGTGATTGAAGAGGTGAGGATGGACTCGATGACTGCGGTGTAGAACTGTACCATCGACCATGCTGGCAGGTTGAATTTCTTCAGCTGCCTCAGGAAGTACATCCTCTGCTGGAGGTGATGGTGGGCTCCCACTTGAGGTCTAGGGTGATGGTGGTGCCCAGGAAGCAACATGAGTCCACCATCGAGATGGGAGTGACAGACAGGGTTATGGGGGGAGGGGGGCTGTGTGCTTCCTAAAGTCCACAACAACCCCAACTGTCTTCTGTGTGTTTAGCACCAGGTTGTTGTGGCTGCAGCAGGACACCAGCCGTTTAACCTCCATCCTGTAGGCAGACTCATCCCTGTCCGAGATGAGTCTGATGACGGTGGTGTCGTCTGCAAACGTAATTAGCTTGACAGAGTCGTGGCTGGAGGTGCAGCCATTGGTGTGCAGGGAGAAGAGCAGAGGAGAAAGAACACAACCCTGATGGTTAGGGAGAATGTGGAGGAGCAGCAGCTCTACTCCAAGCTCCTCCCAGATATCTGAGCTTCTCACCTCATAGCAGCCAATCAGGGGATAGATGAGCATGGCCAGCAACAGCTTGTTTCCCTTAAAGTGACAGAGCCCTGAAACGGCTCATTCTGGAAGGTACTGATGTACCTTGAAATGTCAAGAAGAGCTGGTGAGATTTGATAATAAGTAAGAGGGATTTAGTGCAAAGTACTTCATGAGCTTGTTTTGTGTAGACATTATGACATGATAACTTTACATAAAAACAGGTACAGAAGAGGAGGTTTCTGGGAAAGGTTCCCAGTCATCCAGGTCATGGTAATCCAAAAGAGTTCAAACGGGGGCACCTGGACTTCTTTGGACAGAAATCAAAGAAGTCCAGTAGCCTTTGGTTTCTTTTGGAAAACAGGAAGTTCATTTTGTAAAAAGATTTCGATGAACTACTTTTAGACTTGCTGTTGTTATCTCATCAGAAATACTTCAGTTCTTACTACACTGACTTGCTAACGTCCAAATGAGGCAAAAGCCAAAGACAGCTTTATTCCTAAAATCGCTCCAATCTTTAAAATAAATAGTCTTTTAAACAGGAGATGGGACACAATCTCAGCTGCACCAGAGTTTGCACAGGAAAACAACTATGACCCCCAGAATGGCATCGATATTGTCCTTTACTGACAGACAGGCAGACATTTGTGCATTTTGAGCATAGTTTTATCCCATTTTGTCAACGGAAACTCTTGCACGTCTCGTCATGTTTCAGTCACCAGAGCCGTTTGTACCTTGTCAGCGTCTCGTTATCATCATGAGAAAAAGGGACAACAACGATATAATCTGGTCAGCATTAACAAAAGCAACACTGTTGTATGATTATAATATATCTTCTATATCGATGGTCCTTCTTTATAGAAGTTACGTTTACTCACTGATGCATCTGAAATGCTTCTTGAGATTCCAGTTGTGAAAACGTCTTTCCCCTCTTCCATAATCTTTCTGTTTTATTTTGTCACTCAGATCAGGAAAAAAATCTACGTTAAACAAAGGTAACCTAAGTAAATAAAAATTCCACATGATGATTTCACTTATTAAGAGAACAGAGGTAAACCCAGCTTGACTCTGTGTGGAAAAGTAACTAACCCCTCCTGTTAAGTTACAATTTAACTGTAATTAACCACATTATTTGGAAACCTGATTTCAGGTTCTTTAGCCGCACCCAGACTGGTTACCATAGGACCTGTAGAATTACTTCAGTGGACCCTGTCTGACACCATGAACTAGGCTAAACGATCTCAAAAAGCAACACCTAAGGTCCCAGAACAAGATCTAAAGCACTGCAGACCTCGCTTGGTTAAGGTCATAGGGGTAGAAATACCTGTGATGATACCTTTACTGATGGATGAAACGATGACAGAGTCAACATTTATCTGCCTTGCATTGTCCTGATCTAAACGCCTGTAAGTGCTGTCACAGGGTGAACAGTGAGTCAGCTGAGTGATTGTGTAAATAGCTAGTTACAGGAAATGAACAGACGTCAGAGAAGATGTTTACACACACACACACACACACACACACACACACACACACACACTCCTATACCCTGTGGGTCTTTATTGGTGCTACAAAGCACTCACACCAAGGAGTGAAACTGATACACCAAGCGTAACCGCAGCAACAAGCAGACAGAGATGGAGTACAGAGAGAGAGACGGGGCGTGAGCAGCAGTATAGGAAGCATTACAGAAACCCAGACTCAAGGTCACACTGATGACATGTTTACGCCTCATCACACGGCTTCAGCCTGAAATGGCGCTGTAGGCTAGGGAGGAGAAGGGAAGGTTCACAGATCCTTCAGGGTGATTGATGAGCAAGATGATGGAATGAAGGGAGAAAGTGACAGCAGAGGGACAGTTACAGAGTAAATACAACAGTCTAACAAAACAATTTTGCTCATAGCACCAGTCAGTCTCCACAGTTAATATAATCAGGGGGAAGACAGAGAGAGAGAGATGAAACCTCTCTTAACCTAAAGATTAAAGGGGCCCTCTTCAAACACCTTCTCTGGTGTCATGTTACATCCAACTGTTTTAAGGAAAGTGCTGCAGATCCTTAATCGTCTCAGAGCTAAATCAGATCTGGACTGGGGGTTTTGGACCGAGTTTGAAGAGACCAAGAACCTTATAGCAGTACCACTCATCTCTAATCAATAGCTAAAATCTAGCCTGAAGCTGGAGAAAGTACCACGGCAGTGGAAGACCTGTGTGGTACCAGTGCCAAAGACCTCAAATCAGAAGGACCTCAGCAGCTACAGTTTGGTAGCACTGACCTCACATCTGCTGAAGACCCACAAGATCAACCATCTTCACCCCCTGGCGAGGTCTTCATTAGATCTGCCACAGTTTGCCTACCAGCCTGGCATCATGCTGGATGATGTCATCATCTACCTCCTACACTGAGCTCTGACTCACCTGGAGAAGCCTGGAAGCTCTGTGAGGATCATGTTTTTGGATTTCTCCAGAGCTTTTAACACCATCCAAGCTGAAGGTCTGGAGGACAAGCTGGAGATGGCAGGAGTGGACCATCACATGTCAGTGGATACTGGACTACCTCACAGAACAGTTTGATAGATCACAGGGTTGTGTCTCTGACGAGATGGTCTGCAGTTCAGGGGCACCACAGGGAACTGTGTTAAGACTGTTCCTGTTCACGCTCTACACTGCAGACTTCTCCATCAACTCTCCAGGCTGCTACCTACAGAAGTTCTCTGATGACTCTGTCATAGCTGGTCTCATCACAGGCGAGGACGCCTCAGAGGAAAGACAAAGGACTCAGGATTTTGTGGACTGGTGTCAGCAGAACCACCTCCTGATCAACGCTGGAAAAACCAGGGAGCAGGTGGTGGATTTCCACAGACACAGGCCCTCTCCTTTGGTACCAGTGAACATCCAGGAACCAGGTGTCACCTCTCATGACAGTGAAGCTTGGTTTCTAAGTAGCAGACCGGAAAGAGAACTGGATATTAGAATGTGTCACAGGGCACAAACTAGCATCACAGTCTGTAGCAGCTCCAACTCCTCCGTCACCAGAAACGTTCCTCCTGAACGTTCCTGCTGGCTAAGTTGTTTCAGTGTTCCACAGTCAGACACAGATCAAAGGAAGTCTGAATAATGAGAGGATTTCAGAAGACAGACCTATAGAAATGCCTTTTTTATACAGTATTAAAGTCTGGCTCTGTTTTACACCGTGTAACTGGCAACCTGTCCACTCAGTGCTGTTTCCAGACCGGTATCTATCGCTATGCAGTACCAGCACACTAACTGTACCGTGCCTTCTACTGGCTTTCCCCAGCAGTCAGACCCCCCTCTAACCTCCCCACAGTTTACAGCGTGTACCCTATTTGTTAAAAAAAACCAAAACACCCCAAATAGAAACCCGTTGTTTGGCACGCTTGCTGTTGTTCACACAGGTGTTTTGGTTGAGAGAGAAAAAGAAGAGGAAAACAACCACAGCCGTGATGCTTCATGCAGGCTGAATGTGGGCTAAATATTTAGTCTTAACTAAACACATTTATATGTAGTTTTCAACATTTAGGTGCACCTTTATGCATTCAGACTAGATTATATTTATCTGAATTCAACTTTATTTAGATTTAATTCTAAACAAAAGGGAGCCAAAGTCCACTAACAAAAACTTCCTAAGAGCTTCAGAAAACCTTGAGAAAACTACTGATCGAGACTTTTTTAAAGATTATTTCAGAACCCATGCTCATGCAAATTTTCCCATTCATGATGTCAATTTTGGGGACTTTCTGAAATGTCTCGTTCAAGCTAGATAATTCCAAAAACCAAGCACTGACAGAAAACAGATGGATAGTTTTAGTATTTATAAAGAAAGTAGAATGGAAAAGAAGAGTTTTGCGTATTATGTCCACTTTTAAGGTCTTGTTCACTGGGAAACCGCATAATGCTTGTTCTTTTTGAAACATGATCGATCACTCCGTGTTGCATATGCGTGCTAAACAAGCAGTTTTTCCTCAAGTTCCAACATTCTCCTTTGTTGTTTTTTAGTTGCAGAAAGGAAATAGACAAGAAAAGGATCAAGTCAGAAAACCAGTCCCTTCTAAGTCTTGGCTAGTAAAAGTTAATCATTAGCAACTCCACAATAAGGTGGACATGTTCAGGCATGTCGTCCTGTTGGAGATAACACATCAACGTTCCAATGTTTTTACAGTCTTTTTAAAGGTCAACTTCACTGAAAAACAACTTTTTATGATTATTTCAGGCACTCTGAGTTTTTCCTGCAGGCTGAACATGAAAATAGTCTCCTCCACCTATCTCCTGCATTAGCTTCTGATAGAAAATAGACTCCAGGTGAAACTCTAGGATCTGAAAATCCTGACAGATCTACGTCACACTGTCACTTAACATTCATGGACTCACCCATCGTGACTCACGACAGGGAAGGCTGTTGTTGGTTTAGCGTCCAGGAAACAGCAGAGAACGTCTGGGCTAGTAGAAGCTAACCGTTAGCATTAGCAACTCCACCACACAGCAGAACTCCTCCAGGCTTGTGTTATTGGTGGAGATAAAACATCAACGTTGCAGAGCAAACAGAGTCAGTGGTAGAGTCGTGTTGCTGTTAGCCAATCAGAGGAGAGATGTCTGAATATTAGTAAATAAGACTCCAACTCCTGCTGTGTTGCTCACGTCTAGCTCCTGAAACACGTGCGCCAGAGCTTTTCCCCCCAGAGTAAGAATAAAAGGTACTAGAGACCACGGCAGATGGATTACAAATATGAGTAAACCCTTACAAAGGCAGCTGTGGAGTCATGTTGCTGTTAGCAAATCAGAGGTGAGATGTTTACAAAGTATTATTTTAATGAGTAAAACGTGTAATCCTGTCATTTTCAGTCTTCTGACAAACTTCTACCCCTGAAACAGGAGCACCAGAGCTTTTTTCTTCCATAGAAAATTCCTCACAAACCATTCATTCATAGAGACCACAGCAGACTTATTGAAATCTCAGGTTGGAATTTTGGGCCCTTTAAGAACTCTCATTGGTAATAGATGCCATCCAATAACTTCCTGAGCGCTTCAATCAGAATCCATCCATCCATTCATCCTCACCAGAGCTGCTGGGACCAGGCGCCTATCTCCAGGGGTTAAACTCTGGTATTTTCAGCGTCCTACAAAAATCTGTTTTGGTCTACGTCTGACAATGGAACTCAAACCTCAATAGGGTCAGCAGGTTTTTTTAAGGTAACCGTTGAGTTTCTGGTCCATGACTAATCTCTGTTCTGTTTCAACCCCCCTTGTCTTGTTTCTTGTCCACGGCTGTCTCTGGGAAATAGAGCAAAGATGCCGGCATCAGGACTCTGGTTATGCTGGACGAGCAGGGAGGTAGGTCTGGAGTTGGAGCGATGGTGATGATTAAAACATTTATGACATCATGTCATAACCAGGCTGGATAGACTGATAGAATATTTATAGGAAGTGTTCATGTTGTAATTGAACCACAAAGAAAGTAATTGTTATGTTGATGTCTGAGAAATTATTCTTGTTTTTATTTAAATGCATTTAAACTAACTTCTGTTAGATTTTTTTTTAATAACGATTTCAAAATGTGATTCAAGCATGATTGTTTCATTAGTAGAAATGACTCTGGAGAGGGTTTTCTTTCTTTAACCATTCTTTACTTTGGCTAACCCTTTTCTCTTTTTTCTGCTTTTAATTTGTCACCAGCTGTTTTATTCATTTTTTATATTTTTCTTTTCATTTTCTTTTAGCAAAGGCATCATAATCAGCCTCAAAAGTGCCAAAACACTAACAAATCCAGTGAAGGTGATATAAAGCCAGCCACTGCAGTAGCTGTAGACCCCCACAGCTCCATCCAGTAGCTGATGTGAACGTGATGCTGCAGCTGGCGGCAGCTCGAAGTAAAACTGTCACTGAAAGACAACATATTTAGTTATGTATATATAAATAGAACATCATGGCTCCAGACATCTTAAATGATTATTCACAGCATGTGGAAGGACCAAACCGTTTGGGCTAAGCTTTAGCAGCAGTCTGAATATTCAAACAGGTCCGAGAACTTCTGTTCAGATAAAAAGTGTAGAACTGAAAGAAGTGGATAAAAGAAACGATCGATTTAACTGGTAAAGACAAAATATCCAACCACTTGTCTCTCAATCCATGTACTGATTTGTACAATCCCTGGTTGACCATAAAAATTAAATCACATTAATTTGCAAATATAACAATAAGAACATGAGCCTCCAAGTATTTCATTTGGCTGGAAGGTATACATACCACCTCTCAAGTCCTTATGGTGTCATTTATCCTAGCTGAAGTTCTACTCGCACAGCTGAGCTTCACCTGCAGGATCTTGTTCCAAAACGCTGAACCAGGAAATATCCCACGATATAGCTGTGACAAACTCTGAGTTTATCACTAACTCTGAGTTTATCACTAACTCTGAGCTTATCACTAACTCTGAGTTTATCACAAACTCTGAGTTTATCACTAACTCTGAGTTTATCACTAACTCTGAGTTTATCACTAACTCTGAGTTTATCACAAACTCTGAGTTTATCACTAACTCTGAGTTTATCACTAACTCTGAGTTTATCTCAAACTCTGAGTTTATCACTAACTCTGAGTTTATCACAAACTCTGAGTTTATCACTAACTCTGAGCTTATCACAAACTCTGAGTTTATCACTAACTCTGAGCTTATCACAAACTCTGAGTTTATCTCAAACTCTGAGTTTATCACAAACTCTGAGTTTATCTCAAACTCTGAGTTTATCACAAACTCTGAGTTTATCACTAACTCTGAGTTTATCACAAACTCTGAGTTTATCACTAACTCTGAGCTTATCACAAACTCTGAGTTTATCACTAACTCTGAGTTTATCACAAACTCTGAGTTTATCTCAAACTCTGAGTTTATCACTAACTCTGAGTTTATCACAAACTCTGAGCTTATCACAAACTCTGAGTTTATCACTAACTCTGAGTTTATCACAAACTCTGAGTTTATCTCAAACTCTGAGTTTATCACTAACTCTGAGTTTATCACTAACTCTGAGTTTATCACTAACTCTGAGTTTATCACTAACTCTGAGCTTATCACTAACTCTGAGCTTATCACTAACTCTGAGTTTATCACAAACTCTGAGCTTATCACTAACTCTGAGCTTATCACTAACTCTGAGTTTATCACAAACTCTGAGTTTATCACTAACTCTGAGTTTATCACAAACTCTGAGCTTATCACTAACTCTGAGTTTATCACTAACTCTGAGCTTATCACAAAC
>SSNS01000749.1:95284-135604 GCA_006937985.1 Aphyosemion australe | reverse complement strand
TAACACTAAGCTGATCACTAGCGCTGAGTTTATCACTAACTCTGAGCTTATCACTAACTCTGAGCTTATCACTAACTCTGAGCTTATCACTAACTCTGAGTTTATCACTAACTCTGAGTTATCACTAACTCTGAGTTTATCACAAACTCTGAGCTTATCACAAACTCTGAGTTTATCACTAACTCTGAGCTTATCACAAACTCTGAGTTTATCACTAACTCTGAGTTTATCACAAACTCTGAGTTTATCACAAACTCTGAGTTTATCACTAACTCTGAGTTTATCACAAACTCTGAGCTTATCACTAACTCTGAGTTTATCACAAACTCTGAGCTTATCACTAACTCTGAGCTTATCACTAACTCTGAGTTTATCACAAACTCTGAGCTTATCACTAACTCTGAGTTTATCACAAACTCTGAGCTTATCACAAACTCTGAGCTTATCACTAACTCTGAGTTTATCACTAACTCTGAGCTTATCACTAACTCTGAGTTTATCACAAACTCTGAGCTTATCACAAACTCTGAGCTTATCACTAACTCTGAGTTTATCACAAACTCTGAGCTTATCACAAACTCTGAGCTTATCACAAACTCTGAGCTTATCACTAACTCTGAGTTTATCACAAACTCTGAGCTTATCACTAACTCTGAGCTTATCACTAACTCTGAGTTTATCACAAACTCTGAGTTTATCACTAACTCTGAGTTTATCACTAACTCTGAGCTTATCACTAACTCTGAGCTTATCACTAACTCTGAGTTTATCACAAACTCTGAGCTTATCACTAACTCTGAGTTTATCACAAACTCTGAGCTTATCACTAACTCTGAGTTTATCACAAACTCTGAGCTTATCACAAACTCTGAGCTTATCACTAACTCTGAGTTTATCACTAACTCTGAGCTTATCACTAACTCTGAGTTTATCACAAACTCTGAGTTTATCACAAACTCTGAGCTTATCACAAACTCTGAGCTTATCACAAACTCTGAGCTTATCACAAACTCTGAGCTTATCACTAACTCTGAGCTTATCACTAACTCTGAGTCTCTGAGTCTATTGCAAACTGAGTGAGGAAATCTGAGTATAAAAAAGGTAACTGGTTTCTTATGCTGGAGGTGGAAAACTCACCTCAGCAGATGCAAACACGCCCCTTTCATAGCACGCCTTCCAGCTAACATGATAAAAATATGTGGAAACAAATTCACACCCAGCACCCTTAAAGATTTATTGTCATTATATGTAAAATGTTTTTTGTGATTTTTTTAAAATTATTTCTTCCATTTTTCTATTAAGTCTGTTTTAAACTGACATCCACATTCAGTTTAAATTTACCAGCAGTTAAGTTCACATGGTACATTTTAAATCTATACAATTAGGTCATGTTTGGCATTTATTCTTTTTCCTGTTGTACCAAACCTGTAGCACAGGGGTTCCCAAAATTTTTCCTTTGAGGACCCCCTTAACTGTGTCCGAGACAAGTCAGGACCCCCAAACCCAACTCCTACATGCATAAACAAATTAAATGTGATGATTTACAAACTTTCCACAGACATACATATTTATAACTTTTATATGGTCTGATTATACTGTAGGGTGTGTTATTGGGATTTTATAAATGTAATTTTTACAAATAAAATCTTGTTAACCTCACAACCTCAGAAAAGACAAAATTGTGGGGACCCCCTGCAATCATGTGGGGACCCCCTTGGGGGTCCCGACCCCCAATTTGGGAACCCCTGCTGTAGCATTCCCTTTTACATCCGTTTCCATGGTGATAGACTCAGAGACTCACCCATCTCTCTCTCTCTGTGTTTAACAGAAAACAGAACATTCAAGTTTTTCTGTAATCTGCTTTCTGGAATGTTCCTCCAAACCCTAGCCTCTGTTCAGACTAAACTTTCTGCTACAACCACTGAGTTAATTTTTGGTCCCTAACGAGTCATGTTTGATTCCTGTTCTCCCACCTCACTCTAACTACACTACTGTTGAGATCTATTAACAGGAACGCACGCCAACCAGGGATTTAGCAAATCCTAAAGAGTCAGTAAAGTAGTTTCTGAATCTACTCCATATTTAACCGTGCCACATGCTTTCACACTCTGCTTGCTCTTTATTTACTTCAGTCACATGTAGAAGTTATAGAGTCACTTACACAGCATCTGCTACATCCGCATGACAGAGCCTGACTCATTCACCAGAAGCCATTTAAGACAGCCAGGTCTTGACCCTTTGCAAAACAGAGCAGCTCAGACAGGTTTTCTGGAAGAGATGGTTTTAATTGTTAAATTAATTCATTCATTTTTTATTTTTCTGCTAACATGTGCTCATATAGGGGTTTGTGAGCTCTCAGTATCAAAAGTGTGTGATCTCAGGTTGGAGAATCAGAATGAAAGGTAAAGACCAGGGGCCTCATTTATGAAACGTTGCATAGAATCCTTACTAAAGCCCTACTTAAGCTCAGCAACAAAAATGTGCATATAAATAAACCTGCTTATCAACAGCATGTCACGGGTAACCACGACAACTACGATGGAAATCCACGCTCTGGGGCGTGACGTAGGCACGGAAAAAAAATTTTTATTCCCTTTGAGCGGCTCCACACTGCTGCTGCAGTGAGCTTTGGAGTCACGCAGTGATCAGTGGATATAAATAAAAACATTTAAAGAAGTGGTCAGATGGAGCGTAAGATGGCAATAACAATTGATACTATCACTAAAAACGACACTCTGGTGCACAGCGAGGGATTGCTGTCTTTTCCAGATCCAAGGGTTAAAGCTGTTAAAGCAAATTTGGAAAACAAATTAGCTTAAAACATTTTTTCATGCCTCTTAACAACTTTCTAACATCGTATAGCTATAAATATGTTGTGGAGATTAAGAAAAAAACAAAAATAATTAATAATGTGGTCCTCTCACATTTGTCTAAAAAACCCCAACAAATAACACGTTTCAGACCAGAACCAACCATTGGACCATCCGGTTGTCGGTCTCACAGAACCGCCGCACTTCCCTGGGTCCTCCACTCATCACACACTCACGTATTCAGCAACAGAACACCACTGGTGTGAGAGGTTCTCCACTCAATAATATCAGAGAAGCAGAAACAGCCGGCTGCTACCACTTCAACTTTAGGACAAACTACCAGAGTCCCAAAAAGAAAAACACCATTTGAAGTCACGGACAACAGAAGACGTTTGGACCTAGTGACTGGTGTTTAGCTCTATCTCGTTTCCTCTCACAATGCGGGTTTCCGGCTCAGTGAAGAGGGGTGAGTGTTCCGTGACCATGTTTGCATTCAAAACCTTGTTTGCAGATTTGCCATAACAGCTGTAATGAAAACATTTAATTTACCCAAAAAAGCTTTAGACAGCAAATATTGTTCATATCAAACAACAACGGCTAATCCCCGCTGGAACAAGCCAGTGTTCTGTCAGAACTCCTGTTTAAGGAAACCCCAACCGCTGCCCGGTTCGCTGCGGCGCAGCTTTAGTTTATAGTTGATTCACAGATGCGCCAGGGTGGGGGGTGTTGCTGGTAGTTTGTGTGTAGGGTTAGGGTCTACAAGTTTGAAAATGCATCCTAAATTAAACATTTCACCATCTTACCATCTCCAAAATGTGCCTACGCCAGATCCAAAGGTTGTTCACATTTTTTAAATCATGTTTTTCTTTATAAATCGCAAAGTTTGCTTAGAAAGTTACCTGTGCAGTTTTCAGATCCTGTTTTGTGTATATGCAAGCTTTATAAGTGAGGCCCCTGGGTATTGATGGGTATGGATACTCCCACTACATCCTGGAACGTTAGGCGAGGGCTCCAACATTCTCCTTTGTTGTTTTCTCCTAATCCAACAAACAAAACAAAGGATGTTTTACAGTAGCTTTGGCTAGCGTTGTTCTACAGTTAGCACTAACCGGGACATTCAGCCATTGAAGTGGGTTGGGATATACAAATTTAGGGGGGGGGGGGTGTCTATGCCTGTTACATGTTATACCAGCTTTTCACAGAATGAAACGTTTTTTCTTTGATAGCACAGACTTTTTGGTATATTTGAAACCCCACGCTGCCTACCATCAACAACAACAAGGTATATACTGTTTTGAATGCTAGGACCCCTTTAACGCAGACACTGTTCAGGAGAAGAAATAGTGAAAACTGTCAAAAGTAGTGCTTTCTCTAGCTGTTTGAGAAATTGTGAGTTTAGATATTTTAGATTGGAAAAAAGGACATTCGGTGCGTTTAAATGCGCTGGGAGCCTGTATGCTAGTTTATATTTACGTTAGAAAACCAAACTTTCAAATGAAGTGTGTTCCACTCCGCTATGGTAGGTGGTTCTTCCGGTTAGCTTATAGCAACACAAACTGTTAACAAACGCTGGCGGGAGTCAAGCAGACGGAGTTTGATGATGTTACACGTGTTACTTTTTGGCGATATTATCAAAAGACCGCTTCCGGGGTCTCGTCACTTCCAGAAGTAACCAGTACCAGCTCGACTGAACCGTTCACATGCAGAGGAAGTCGGGTTTCCACTGCATTATCTGGGTGCTTCAGCTTGATTAGAACCAGTTCGCCTTCAGCAAGACTAATGCATTTATATGCATTTAAAAAGAATGACGTGTCTACTTAAGGCAATAGTTTGGTTTTCTGATGCACATGTAAACGTGCATTGGTAGGAATAGTGGTTATTTTATTCCTTCAGTGAAAGTTGTCTTCGATTCACCACACTGAGATCATTGATATCTACTGCACGTAAGATACTGACTGGTCATATTAACTCCATACATAAAAACAACATTGAACGGTCATGTTGAATTGCTATGTCTTTTTGTCAATGATGCTTAACAAAAATAAAATAAATCAGGTGTTGTAGCAAGACCTGGTAGAGTCATGAAGCTGCTCGTACTTTAAATGGCTTCATGTGAAGTTATTAAGCTTTGTTTAGGGTATTGTTTTCACACAATAACTCAAATTGTTTTTAGACACAAACTTGTATAAAATAAATGAAATACTGTTAAAATTATACCACTGATGTAGGTGTTCCTGTTGTGGACATCGTTAGCTTAGCTTAGATAACAGGATGCAGGCTAAATCTTAAAGGTCTTACTAGTCTGAACCACTTATGTTCAGCAAAAACTAAAATGTGTTAAAAGACAAGTAAGAAACGTTTCTATTTAGTGTGGACGATGGACATTGTTTCCTTTGGACAGAATTATCTTGCTGTTTGCCCATTCTCCTAGCTAATAAAGAAACATTATTTATGGTAAATATTGTACTTTAAAGTGACCGTGTGTAGTTTCCCTGGCGACAGGGGCAGTACATACCTAAATCATTGCAAGCACGCAGTATTTTTGAGTTTGTATGAGACGTTACCAACAAATGGCCAAAAATCCCTGGTGTCATAGCACAATTTTTAAACAAGTAGTTCTGATTTTGCCTATAATTTTTTATCCAGATGAGTCGATTGAGAACTCATTCTCATTTACAACGACGATCTGGCCAAGAGGCAGCAGCAACAGACACATAGTTAGCTTTACACAAACAGATAAGATAAAAAAATACAAGATAAAGATAAGATAAAACAGCTAGACATAAAGACAAAGGACTGTTCTCATATATAATATGTACAAGCCATCAAAACAGACTTAAAACAATCCTTAAGTACTCAGCAGCAGGCACATTGATCAGAAACTATTGAATGCAATGAATTATTGAAGGTAGATAATGGAACGTAGGTAGTGAGCTTTAGTGATTTTTGCAGTTCATTCCAGTCGTTGGGAGCAGCAAACTGGAATGAGGAGCGGCCAAAGGAGGTGCAGCTTTGGGAATAACCATAGAGATTAGGTTCAGTCGTTTTGCACGTTAGGGTTAAGGTTTTAAATCCATGGAGTCGTATTGTTTTCGCGTTCTGATTCAGGTGTCTCAACCCGCGATCATTATAATAATAAAGAACTAAATAAGGACACCGATTAATGAAGAATTACCTGGCATTGAAGTCGCCGTAAGGATTTATTCGTTTTCTTTGACAATCACCCACCGGTGATGTGAATCACGCTGTAACGCTGCTCGCCAGGGCTGACTCCTGCTTTCACCACCACCACGGGTTTCTGTTTTGCAGACGAGATCAGCCAAACTTTCCTTGAAACAAAATAATCTTAGACCTCCAGACATTTGAAAGCCTTTAATTTTTCATGGGTGCAGTGTCCAGGGCTTTCTTTTAAATAGGAATAAATGTCTCCCCGGCAGATTTGTGGGGAAAACACCAGTGAATCAGACCGTTTTCCGTCATCCCAGAGCTCATACGGGCTTTAAATAACTTTAGTTTTGTCTTCAATACAGATTTTAAGCTCCTCCTCCTGTCTTTAGATGTTAAAGTATTTATATATTGGGGATTACCCGTAAACTCTCGTGAAAGTGAACGTCACGTATAGGGCTTGTGATCGTGTCGTCATCACCAGCACGGCCGCCATGTTGGAAGCCTCGTTACTTGTTTCTTGTTACTTCACACAACAGCACGCTCAGTCTTGCAGCTTCATTTAACCTATTATTCATTTGATCGGTTATTACTCAACCATGGTAAATTGTTGCTGTGTTGTGAGGTGCGACAGTGCAACATATCATATGATCACCAGGGGGAAACGGTGGAAAATGAGCTAACTCGTCACCGTTTTTCTGCTTGGAGGCATAACCACGGAGATCAAGTGTCTGACATAAAGTCTTGTCGGCTTGCTTGGACCGCAGCTGTAAGGCGACCAAACATCACCTTCCAGAGGAGGCCGGTCTTGATGAGTGTGTTCTCTGCATTTTCATTCTGGTAATTGACAGATGTTATACGTTTTTCTGTATATTGTTTCTTTCCTTCAACCGTGACATGCATACCAACTCATACAGTTGATAGGCTACACACACATGCCGGTAGGCTAATGCGCGCTCACTGAAACACAACACAACTTTTCTGCTATGGGATAACTATTTTGATTGCTTTACTAGAAAAAACAGCAAATTAAATGTACACCTCTCATTCGGATGTTTACATCCGATCGCAGTACAAACAAGACAGCCGAAAATGTCCGTTATGCAGAACTGCGGCTCCAGTCTTGAGTCTTTCATATGGATCCAAACTGTTAATAAGACTGATATTGTCCAGAGGGCGAGGGGATCAGTAAATGCCTTTTGTCCACATAGGCTCCTGTAGAAGGACACATGGTGTCTAATATGGCGTCCCCCAGAGCCTTAGACCCGCGCTCATGTTTTCAGACACGTTTTTATGGTTATATGTTACAAAACCACCAATATTTTTCAACGACTGGAAAACATTTGATTCATTTTCAACGTTTCGATGGATATTTACAGAGATTAATGGCAAAACTACTCACTGTCACTTTAAAGGGATATTTCAGACAATTCATTGCTTTCTCTGTACAAAAATATGAATAATAACTTTCTTAACTGACAGTTTGCTGGATGGCCTTTTCTGAAGTAATAAAATTAACATTTGCAAGAACTAACAAGCTAACAGGCAAGCAGCTAAGACAAAAGTATAACTTGTCCACCAAATTTCATGGAGTTATTATAAACTTTTACACCATCGTCAAGTTTACATTTCTTGGTTAAATTCTGCATTTATTTAGTAAATATCAGCTGCAGTAGCTAAACGTAGCTCTAATGTAGCCCTAAAAAGTTAACCATATAAAAGCAGATTGTAGTCGTCCAACAGTTCCAGTCACCAGCACTTTACAGTGGTTCATACAGATTTCATGTTATAAATAACGAGTATTAAATCTACTCTTTGTTCTCAGTAGTTTGTTAGCTAATTAGCCCCGTGTGATGTGGACCCTGTTTTACCAAACAGAGGCCACAAAGGAAGCGATCTACAATTGGTAAGATAGGAATTATTAATAACTTTGACATAGATGGCTAAAATGTCCTTTAAACACTGGGAAATATTAACTCTTACCTGATTTTAAGCAGAGTTTTGAATCTTTTCCTAAGTGATCATAACTGTGGCCTTTTCTGTACATGTGATACGTTTCACAAAAAATGCCTCATTTTACCTGCAGTAGTCCATATTCCAGACGAACAGACATAAATATACAGACACACGTCTTTGCTGCTCATCATTTCTCATTTTTCTGTCAATTAGTCAATGAAATTCATTCCACTACTGTCATCCCTTTGTCCTGACCAGAGCAACTCGATCGTGTTGAAGAAGGCATGAACCATATCAACCAAGACATGAAGGAAGCCGAGAAAAATTTAAAAGATTTAGGGAAATGCTGTGGGCTTTTCATATGTCCATGTAACAAGTAGGTACTGACGATGTGCCCCAAAGGTTCTTTACATATGTGGTGGCGTCCAGTTTTCCTCTTTAGTTTCATTTTGTTTTACTTTCTTTTGTCATAGTGAGTGTCTGAAGTTGTTGTCTTCTCTCCTTTGTCTGCTCTTTATCTCTCTTTCTCTCCTCTTCTTCCTCTCTCTTTTTGTGCTTCGTTCTGTGGGGGATAAATGACTTGTGTTAAATCAGAGCAACTGGAGCGCATCGAGGAGGGAATGGACCAAATCAATAAGGACATGAAGGATGCAGAAAAGAATTTGAACGATCTAGGGAAATTCTGTGGTCTTTGCTCCTGTCCATGTAACAAGTAGGTGCTGCTTGCCTGCCTGCCTGCCTGCTATTCAAAAATGCGACTAAATATCTGAGAAATCAAAAGCAGCCGAGGAAGAAGTGGCATCACGGTGACCTTTTGCCAATAGTCGGCTCTGCTCAGCTCTGAATGCAAACTGACTCTGGGCCTTTTTCAGTGAGCACAAGCTAGTTTAATAATTCTAAATTTCACTCTAACACATTTTTAGGTTGTTTTTCTAGAGGACAGTGTCCTAGCAGAGTAGTGAAGACAGGCTCTTTGAGTGGTCATCACCCAAGGAAAAGCCCACTTAAGTAATACATCTCACACCTTCTGAGAGTTTTCTTCAAATCCATCCAGCTGTTCATGAGACATCTGGCTAACAGATAAACCAGAGTTGATTTCAGGGCAAAGTTGGAATCTAAAGTATTCCTAAATCAGTTAGAGTCAGAGTATGTGTTGTGAGTGACTCACAGCTACTAACACAGAACATCTGTAAAACTGACTCAGCCCTGTTTGTGTGGCAGCCACCTTTAATCTGGTTAAATGCCAGCTGTTAGTCACTAGTAGATGTATATCCAATAAGAATCTATGAGAGTTTCATTAAAATCTATTTAGTTGGTTTCGTAAGATATTTTACAAACGAGTACATTCACCAGATTAAAAAGACCTTCCCGCCCCTCCTTTAGCCTTTTGGAGGATGCTGATTCAGCCACTGAGGGTTTTTTTATTCACTCATTCACAACCTGCTCTGTTGCAACATCTGTTTCCACTCAGCTTTCACTAATCATTGCAGGTGGATTTAACATCCATCACTATTATAAAGTCTTCATGGACACCATGTGTACTTTGGTATCCCATGACCTACACACCTAAATGATGCTGATAACTGTTTACTCTATGAACAATCTGGGTGTTTTTTAAATAAAACTCAAAGAAACAAACATATTCTTAAAAGAAAGTCCTAAGAAATATAATACAGATTTTTTTTAACACAACAAACATATTTTTTTCTTACTTAGATACACAACAGAGGTTTTTGCAGGCACATGCAGCAGCTCTGGGCTCACCACTGGCGTCTGCCATTTCTGCAACTCTGGCCACAAATAATACAAAGCACATATTGGTCAATTCACCACCAAAATCTAGATGTATGAACTGGTGATTTAAAGTCAGTTAGGCCATGGTTCATGGATAAGTGCCTCCATTAACACCCTCCTACTAAGTGCTCTTTTCTTTCATTTTAAATCTCTCCTAACAGATTTTACAACACAAGTCTCCTAAATGTACAAATCCCACATGTATATCATTTCTACTGATTCCTTCTGAGCAAGACTGTTTTTTAGCAATGAAAGCAAAGAAAGGCCTGTCATTTGAATGATCTGTCACTAAAGCTTTTGGTTTTCCCAACTTTTAAACCAATTAAATTTAACCAAAGACGAGCAGGGCTGAGCCTCCCAGAGCTTCTTGGCATTGAGATCTTTTCCATGAATCAGTTTCAAAATGGAAATTAATGAGATCTTGGTTCCAAAATGCCTTTTAGGCAGCCTGGTCCAGGACTGTTTGACACTTCTCCTCATCTGCATGATCTCTACCACCACTGCACTGCTCTAACATCCAGTAGATCCTCACCTTTCTGCAGGCAACAAGACCTTTTTGTTCCCCCTAAACACCACCTAACCCTTGCCACCATTTCTAAACCACTGAGTGCCAATGACAGTGGATGACTGTCGAGCATGACCCTTGGAATGCTCATGCATGCTTGATAATGCAAGTTCTAACAGCAATGCTACATTTAGTGATGCTAAAAGGAAACTGATGCTAAGGGTGACGTTGATTATCTTAATGAAGGAATCTTGTTTATTTTTATTTTTACATCATGGATTCAGTCAACGTGCTGATAATAACAAGGCATTGAACAGCAGAAAGTCACCAAATGTTTTTACTAACTTAAGCCAGAGTCTCACGGGGCTGCGACTTGGCAAACTTATGAACACGAAGGACCAGCACTCTCATAAAACGGTCACAGGTTAACTGTGTGCATCTGGAACTCGTCTCAGTTTAGTTTCTGTAAGTCCCAAATGTAAAACAAGTCTGAGAGGGGTTGGAGACCAAATTTCAAATATCATGTGGGTATATTACAAATAAAGAAACTGGGTTACAACATTTTAACCCAGGTAATTAAGACTAATATAGTTAAAATGTCTATTTTTATTTGCACACAGCAGAAATACATTAATCCTCAATAGTAACTCTGTCGGGATGATAAGATCTTTAATTTAAGTATGGTAAAAAGATGAAACTGGAAAAATTTGAATCTGGTGCAAAAGTTAATTTATTTCAGTAGTTCAACCTAAAAGGTGAAACTAATCTATCAGACAGACTCATTCCATGCAAAGCCAGGTATTTCAGCCTTTATTTGTTCTAATTGTGATGATTGTGGCTACAAATCCCCACATTCAAAATCTCCATTAGAATATTGTGAAAAGGTTCAATATTTTAGACTCAAAGTGTCACACTCTAATCAGCTGATGAATCCAGAACACCTGCAAGGGTTCCTGAACCTTTAGATGGTCTCTCAGTCTGAGCTGAATTACTGACATAAATGGACTTTTGGTCATGTTCTCATTTTTCAGGTTTCACCTGTAAATGTCCAAACAGCACAAAGGAAAAAGTGTGAGATTGGGAATGTTTTTGTAACGAAAGAGAAAAGAGGAATGTTGTTTGATAGAATCTTGAAAGAATACACTGAAAACAGCAGAACAAGCCCAAAATCACGTTCTGGTGAATTGAAAGCAAAGGATTGGAACACAAGCACAATCAGGTATTTTCAGGTTTTAAGTGTAGACAGCTACATCATGCTACAGTGCATGCACTGCTTGATACCCTTGTCTGTACATGGCTCCATGTACCGATCAGCCTTCTGCTGCCTTGTTTTCTCCTCCTTCTGCTCTGCTGCAGTTTCTCTGCAGTGCCATCACTCCTGCAGAGCTCTGTGCTAAATTAGCCTTTACTCTGCACAGGCTGCGGCAAACATTACTGTTACATTACTAAGCCCCCTTTCCCACGGGGAACTCTTTCACATGTAGGTCAGTCATATCAGTTAGTGACATGGTAGCCTCCTGGGACGCTGACTCAAACTGGCTGCATAAAGAGAAACATGTCAGGATTAAAGCTAGAGATCCCACTGTATATTTTTGTTATAGTTATGCAACTCCACTGTTCTATGGACTTTTTAAAAAATCCCATTGGTAAAACACATCTAGCTGACAGCATAGTCTAAAAGCAATTTATTTAGAAAATTATATACAGTCATGGGAAAAACATTTAAACCCCAAAACTATCTCTAACCCTAACAAAAACATCTAGAAAAACGCTTTTCTTAAAAGTTATAAATTAATTCACATTTTCATGACTAAAATACATATTAAGTAAAACATGCTATTTCACAGTAATCACAGAGGTCCGACATGTCTTGTAGTTTGCAGATCCTCACCAAGTCATTAACGTTTCATGGCTAATGTTTGGCAACTCGAATCTTCAGCTCCCTTCACAGAGTTTCTATGGTATTAAAGTCTGGAGGCTGACTAGGCCACTCCTTCTTGAGGCTTCTTGAGTTGCCTTGACTGCTTTTGGGATCATTTCCGTGCTGGACTCTTACCCATGACACATTTCCCATGCCCTGGCTGAGGGAAGGAGGTTCTTACCCAAGATTTGACAATACAACGCTCGTAGAGGGTGAAATGTTACATCGTTTATGCTAAGCTAAAGCTAACGGAATAGGAGAATGACTGGGCTGGTTACAACATGCTTTTTCCCACTTCTCTAACTCTGGGGAAAATGGCAACAGATTAAATTTCTCTCAGGGATGGAAGAGTATTTTACTACTATGTAATTACCCTCTTAGCTAGTATAACTATCTGCTACCTCTATCTACCTACATGAAAAATCCATTTCCATCCAAAATACAAAAACATTCATTCATCATCCTTACAGGATGAAACCCTAACCCTAACCCTGGGACATTTTTCAACCATTTCTATGTATTTAGACACAAATGAAGCTCAGAAAAGCACAAAGGTGTTACAAGCCCTAATGCTCTTCTATCGAGCAAAATGCTACTGGTTCGTTTGAGTTTGGGGAGCGGGGCTCCACGGGACTGAGCCACAGATCAACTGCATCTCAGGGCTCTTTAGATCATTGAAATCAATGTCAGAAACCTGTGATTATTAGTAGGGATGCACCGATTGATCGGTAACTGCTCGTAATCGGCCGATATTGGTGAAAAAACACGTGATCGGCAACTCCTTTCAGAGCCTTTCAGAGCCGATCATACCAGCCGATCACCTGTCACTCATATTTTGCGGCCGACAGAGAACCTGTGTGTAGCTGCAGCATCACGCCTCCCTCGCCCGCATGCGCACAGCGGCAAATATGTAAAACTAACTTTTACTCCATCTGTGAGAGTGATGTAAACGAGCGGGGGAAGCTCTTTAAAATGCATCAACACAGCGAATTTAATAGGACTTTGAAAGAGCAAACTCTGGGGGAGTGAGGTGAGTTTTCATGTCTCCCTGTAGAAATGAAAAGACACTCGGAGTCGGAGCGGCAGCAGTCAGACACAGCTGCACTAACCACTCGTCTGTATGAGCGTGACCGTCCGAAAAATGGGCAACTAACCTGAAAAGTAATTAAAGTCATCATGTTAGACGAGCAACCTTTCTCTGTGGTGGACGCCGCCGAGTTCCGCTCGCTAGCATCCGCTACGGGAAATAAATAAATAAAGCTATTAACGTAACGACTCTGACTCTCTCAGGCCACTCGTTTAGGGGTCTTTTATTCAGGCTACTGTCGGCCGTAACCCACGGCTTACAACTTCTCNCTTTGGATCATTGAAATCAACGTCAGAAACCTGTGATTATTAGTTTGCCAGGTGACCCCAAATAAAGTAAAAGACATTCCACATTATTAACCTGACCACCATTTTCAAACAATATGGGAATAAAAAAGAATCTCTCTGCTGCTGAAAAGCTTTAAATGCCTTGAACAACAGATGAAAAACTTAGCAGCTAAAACCATCTCAAAGGTTAAAAAGTGGAAGTGAATAAATAAAGACAGAAATAGTTTTGTTGGTCATAAAGTTAGAATATCATGACAAAGTTGATTTATTTCAGGAATTCCATTCAAAAAGTGAAACTTGTATATTATATTCATTCATTACACACAGACTGATATATTTCAAATGTTTATTTCTTTAATGTTGATAATTATAACTGACAACTAATGAAAATCCCAAATTCAGCATCTCAGAAAACTAGAATATCAATTAAGACCAATGCAAAAAAAAGGATTTTTAGTAATGTTGGCCAACGGAACATGAAAGCTATGAGCATGTACAGCATCAGTGTTTAGTTGGGGCTCCTTTGGCCTGGATTACTGCAGCAATGCAGCGTGGCATGGAGTCCATCAGTCTGTGGCTCTGCTCAGGTGTTATGAGAGCCATGTTGCTCTGATAGTGGCCTTCACCTCTTCTGAATTGTTGGCTCTGGCATATTGCATCTTCCTCTTCACAATAGCCCATAGATGTTCTATGGAGTTGAGGTCAGATGAGTTTGCTGGCCAATCAAGAACAGGGACACCATGGTCCTTAAAGCAGGTACTGGTAGCTTTGGCACTGTGTGCAGGTGCCAAGTCCTGTTGGAAAATGAAATCTGCATCTCCATAAAGTTGGTCAGCAGCAGGAAGCATGAAGTGCTCTAAAACTTCCTGGTAGACGGCTGCGTTGACTTTGGACCTCAGAAAACACAATGGACCAACACCAACAGATGACATGGCACCCCAAACCATCACTGACTGTGGAAACTTTACACTGGACCTTTGTGCCTCTCCTCTCTTCCTCCAGACTCTGGGACCTTGATTTCCAAAGGAAATGCAACATTTAATTTCATCAGAGAACATAACTCTGGACCACTCAGCAGCAGTCCAGTCCTCTTTGTCTTTAGCCCAGGTGAGACGCTTCTGACGCTGTCTCTTGTTCGAGAGTGGCTTGACACCAGGAATGCTACAGCTGAAACATGTCTTGCATACGTCTGTGTGTGGAGGTTCTTGAAGCACTGACTCCAGCTGCAGTCCACTCTTTGTGAATCTCCCCCACATCTTTGAATGGGTTTTGTTTCACAATCCTCTCCAGGGTGGTTATCTCTATTGCTTGTAGACTTTTTTCTACCACATCTTGTCCTTCCCTTCTCCTCACTGTTAATGTGCTTGGACACAGAGCTCTGTGAACAGCCAGCCTCTTTAGCAATGACCTTTTGTGTCTTGCCCTCCTTGTGCAAGGTGTCAATGGTCGTCTTTTGAATGACTGTCAAGTCAGCAGTCTTCCCCATGATTGTGTAGCCTACAGAACTAGACTGAGAGACCATTTAAAGGCTTTTGCAGGAGTTTTGAGTTCATTAGCTGATTAGAGTGTGGCACCAGGGGTCTTCAATATAGAACCTTTTCACAATATTCTAATATTCTGAGATGCTGAATTTGGGATTTTCATTAGTTGTCAGTTATAATCATCAAAATAAGAGAAATAAACATTTTAAATAGTCTGTGTGTAATGAATGAATCTAATATACAAATTTCACTTTTTGAATGGAATTACTGAAATAAATAAACTTTTTCATGATATTCTAATTTTATGACCAGCGCCTGTATATGGTCACTATAAAATGTATAAAATGTTGACAAGTGCCTTAATTATGAAATTCCCTCTGTTTATCGCCTTCCCCTCTATTATTCATTTTATTTTGGTGCCAAACCTGCTTGTAAATGAGGCGATGCCACGCTGGACGGTCAAAGTGAGACGACATTTACAAAGCTGTGTGAGCACATAGCTGTGTTAGCACAGCTGTATTTGTCAGTACATATCCTGTTCCACACACGGTGATCCATCACCCTCTTTTGCTTCACCACTACCTCACACTTCAGATTTCCAAAACCTTGATGGGAAAGTGGTGAGGACTAAATAAATATAACCAAGGTTGAGATTAGCAGTGGGTGGGGTAAACACAAAGATGTAGGGGCAGTTAAACATACTCTCAGTTACTTCTTCCAGTTGTGTGTTTTGTTTTGTACACTTTTATGATTTTGAAAGTTTGTTCTCAGCACTGATCGTCGTCCTACCTGAGAATGTGACAGTCTTGTACTCTGTGTTGTGTGTCTGCCGTAGCCTTGTTCTCTGTTTGGGAGTGGGATGGAATTTTCACACATTTGTTGAGAAAGAAAGACAGCTGTGTGTAATAACAAATGAATACTGAAAGGTTAGCCTGAACAGTATGTAATTTACCCTTAAATATAACATTTTACCCATAATTTAAACTGAATTAGCCTGTACATACTAAACCCATGCCTGCTATGCTTTGCTTGACTTATTCTAGTCCCCTCCATTTATTTATGTGCTGAATGCATGAAACCAATTAACACCTCTGTGCCAGCTGATCATGCTACATACTGATAAAGATGAATGCTGTTGTAAAACCTCAAACCCAAGGCTCTCTGTGTAGATTATCAGTATTGGGAAGCCTACCTTGTTGAGGTAAACTATGGTTTGCTCAGTCAGTAACTGTCTCTCCTCACCCTCCACGCTGCTGCCGCCACCCAGAATGAAGAGTGGAGCTAGCAAGGCCTGGGGGAACAATCAGGATGGCGTGGTGGCCAGCCAGCCTGCTCGTGTGGTGGATGAGCGTGAACAGATGGCCATCAGTGGAGGCTTTATCCGCAGGTAAGCCTTGAAGGTACTAAAACACCTAAAAATGACTGGAAGGAAATATAATGGTTGAGGCGAGTGGTCATCAAATTCAACCGTGTTAAAGTTATTCTGTCTTTATAAATGTAAAAAGTGAATTTTCCACCATTTTCAGGGCTATGTTGGTGAGTTCCCCAATGGAAAAATCAGTCAAGAAGCCTTTTGATGCAATAACTCTATAATAAAAAAGGTAGATTACCCAGAGCAGGCGACTGGGCCAGTACCAACTATGACAACTATAACATATGGCTGGGTTAATCTTTTATACACAGCTTTCAAACCAAACTCCTGTAGACGAGCTCTTTTATAGGGTTAGTGTTGTGTTTTGCCACTAGGTGGCAGTAGTGCTTGTACATGTACATACAGGGCAGTAGAAGAAGGTTTGAGAGGCTGCTAGAGAAAGTGTTGAATGATGGATTTCATATGTGACTGTTCCTCCGTGTAATAAGTTGCCCGTGGATAAAGTAATTGCTTCCTGTTTCCTTCCTACTGCCAAACACAACAGTTATGCAACTCAGCTGAGCATCTCAGTGATGAAGTTCTCTCTGGTGAAGGAAGAGTTTGATTTCTTCAGCTTTAATGTAGAGGATGTACCAAAAACAGCAGTTCAGATTTCATGGTCTTCTTGGAGACTTTGTGTGGTGTTCTGGAAGAGGTGGCATCTGTGGATTCTATTACCCTTCTTCTTCTTCTTCTTCTTCTTCTTCTTCTTCTTCTTCTTCTTCTTCTTCTTCTTCTTCTTCTTCTTCTTCTTCTTCTTCTTCTTCTTCTTCTTCTTCTTTACCTGGTGGGGCATAATCAGGTGAGACAACCTCCTAGATCTGAAATCAAATGGTGTTTTGTTATTGGTCTTCTATGAAAGACATGAATTGTCTAAATGGGGGGTCATTTATGAGTGTACTTGGTACCAGGTCACCGTGGTTCAAAGACTTATGATTGATTTTGTATCATATCATCTGCTGTCCAACCTTTTGTCTTTGATATTTGAGTCAGGAAAGGGGGAGGATATGTCAACTGTTCACCAGCTGGTGGCGAATCAGATCAAGTAGGGGGAAAAGACTACTGGACAAATCTGGCATCCCAGAGAAATCTTGAGGGGGGCCTGGAAACGTCTGATACTGGGAGTTGGTTGCAAGATCTTCAATTTGTTCTTTTAGAAAAAAAATGTTGCATCCCAGAGGACTTAGAGATGGACGAAGAAGACATCAGTGATGGGAACATGAGTAACATTTATGAACTCCATTGGAGATGTGACTTTAGCGCCTTTAGTGCCTGTCACAACAGAAGCTGTAGGACCCTCTGGTGGACACCTGAAACAACGATGGAAGCCTCCAGGGCTTGTGCGTTACAGAGGTCTCCTGACACGCCTGTTATTGCAGGGCTGAAGCTAAAATGATGATAAAATGTCCCGGGCAGTTTCACTGTGCTGTGGTTTTTGTACTTCATTGAACCGTACAGGCCACCGTATAAAACAGTTGTAGCTAAAAGTCAGCTGTGGGAGGAACTTTTTGAAGACATATGTTTGGTTGAACTCAAGTCCTGCCTAACAGTTCACCATTTCAGAAAATAAATTCATGGCTCCTCTTGGGTTTTGCTTTATTCAGGTGGGGAACTACTTTTTTGGACGGAGTACATTGTTGAATGATCAAAGAAACACATTAAGGATCTACTTTCTCCTTAATGACCACCATGTCTACCACTGAGAAAGTCATGTCTACCTATGAAGTCAGAGGACTAAAGATGGAGGTCTTCAACTCCGCTCCCATAATATATTCAACTTTAGCCTAATTTAGATGAGCCGTGGTTTCAACTTTAGGGACATTTTTAGCAAACCTTGTAAAATTGTATAACATAGATGATATGTATGAACGGAGGATGTTGGTGAAGCTGACCTCCATCTTGGAAAACCCCTCCCACCCACTGTACTCCACTGTGGAGGCCATGGACAGCTCCTTTAGTGGCAGACTGAGACATCCCAGATGTAAACCAGAACACTACCGTAGGTCATTCATTCCCACTGCAGCAAGAGAGTACAACTCCACAGTTTAACTGTTACTGGTATTATCCTGTTACACGCTAGCATCAGAGCTAGATTCAGTACGTGTTTAATAGGATGTACATATGTCTGTGTCTTTTATGCTGTGTATTCTTGGAAATCAGTTTTTTTATTCATCTTTTAATTGCTGAAGGTTACAATAATAGCTTTTGTGTATTTACCTGTATTATTTTTTCCTTTTTTCTAAGTGTATGTGCTGCATTAACGAGTGAATTTCCCCACTGTGGGATCAATAGTCTATTCTATTCTATTCTAATATAATATAATGTTGTTAGTGCAGATCAATATTTTACCAGTTCTTTCCATTTAAGTCTTTCACATTTAAATTTTTAATAATGTGTTTTAATGTATGTTCCAAATATGCAACATTTACACACATTTAACTAACTGTTAGATATAATTCTACACTCCATAAGATCCTCCATGTTTTCAGGTTAGGGTTAGGGTTTAAGGTCAGCATCTACTCCTCAGAGCGTCAGAGGTGAAACATGGACTAAAGCTGGCAACATGTGGTCTGTTTGGCCTTGTGTTTATGCCGAATTTACAGTATTTAAATCTGATCTTGTTGTTCAGGGTAACAGACGATGCCAGGGAAAATGAGATGGATGAGAACCTGGAGCAAGTGGGAGGCATCATCGGTAACCTGCGGCACATGGCCCTCGACATGGGCAATGAGATCGACACCCAGAACCGCCAGATCGACAGGATCATGGAGAAGGTACAAGGGCTTTTCTACGTTTTTGTCTCATGTTGTTTTTAATTTTCTCCCTTAAACTTTTGAAAAATTTGAAGGAATTACTTTGCTTAAAAGAGGAAAATACAAACCTAAGTTCCATATCACAAAATCTCTAATCATCATCAATCTTATGAGCAAGAGGTTAGCTTGCTTGTCCTTTGTTGCATACTAACATTTAACACTTACAAGCAAGCCTTACGTTGATGTTGTCAAGAGGTAGATTTGTCTAAGCTCTGATTTATCTGGGATGAACCATCACATAGGGGAACGTGGACTGTAGGATAAAGTGTTCTAGATCCTCTTTGGGAAGAAATCAGCCGCTGACCCAAAGAGACTTTGGGATGGAGTGATTCACCGATCTGAACCGGTGGTTCATTCACGAAATTAGCATCTTGACTGCACCAGTAGCTTCAGAGTGCATCGGATACAACTGACAGCTATATTGCAATGTATCTTTCCATGCGTGTCTCTCATCTGTAAAAACCATGGCTACATCAATTACTTCATTGTTTAACTGCTATGTCCTCATTTTTTGAGGTGCATTGAACGCATCGTCAGTCTCTTTTAGTGGCAGCCAGGTGGTGTGAAGCCGCAGATAGAAAAACCATCGTGGGGCAATATTAACAAGCTGTAACGAGCTTTAACGAGCCTTAACGAGCTTTAACAAGCCTTAACGAGCTCATGCTTCCTGTCAATAAAATCTAATTATTCATAATTTCAAACATTTAATTACACCTAAACGAAGGAGTTCCAAAAAAATCCACCTCCCTCAGAGTTGTCAGGACTATAAACTAGACCTATTAAACACAAAATGGAAAATTGAACCAGGCTGTAAAGATCTTTTTTTCAGCTGTGAAGTTGGCATTTTTAACATGGGGAGTCAATGAGGGTTTGCTCACTTCTGAAGCCACCCCCAGTGGATGAGGGAAGAACTGCAATTTTTGCCACTTCCCTGTTTACCTCATTTCTGAGCCAGAGGGGATCCCTTAACGAGCCTTAACAAGCCTTAACAAGTTTTAACTAGCTTTAACAAGCCTTAACGAGCTTGAAACAAGCTTTAACGAGCATTAACAAGATTTAACAAACCTTAACGAGCCTTAACAAGTTTTAACTAGCTTTAACGAGCCCTAACAAGCTTTAACAAGCCTTAACGAGCCTTAACGACCCTCAACAAGCTTTAACGAGTCTTATCGAGCCTTAACGAGTTTTAAGTAGCAATACCAAGCGTTAACAAGCTTTAACGAGCTTTAACGAGCCTTAACGAGCTTTAACAAGCCTAAACGAGCTTTAACAAGCCTTAACGAGCTTTAACGAGCCTTAACAAGCCTTAACAAGTTTTAACTAGCTTTAAAGAGCCTTAACGAGCCTTAACATGTTTTTACTAGCTTTAACTAGCCTTAACGAGCTTTAATGAGCTTTAACGAGCTTTAACGAGCTTTAACGAGCCTTAACAAGTTTTAACTACCAATAACAAGCCTTAACAAGCTTTAACGAGATTTAACAAGCTCTAACGAGCTTTAACAAGCCTTAACGGGCCTTAACAAGTTTTAACTAGCTTTAACGAGCCCTAACAAGCTTTAACAAGCCTTAACGAGCCTTAACGACCCTCAACAAGCTTTAACGAGTCTTATCGAGCCTTAACGAGTTTTAAGTAGCAATACCAAGCGTTAACAAGCTTTAACGAGCTTTAACGAGCCTTAACGAGCTTTAACAAGCCTCAACGAGCTTTAACAAGCCTTAACGAGCTTTAACGAGCCTTAACAAGCCTTAACAAGTTTTAACTAGCTTTAAAGAGCCTTAACGAGCCTTAACATGTTTTTACTAGCTTTAACTAGCCTTAACGAGCTTTAATGAGCTTTAACGAGCTTTAACGAGCTTTAACGAGCCTTAACAAGTTTTAACTACCAATAACAAGCCTTAACAAGCTTTAACGAGATTTAACAAGCTCTAACGAGCTTTAACAAGCCTTAACGGGCCTTAACAAGTTTTAACTAGGTTTAACGAGCCTTAACAAGCTTTAACAAGCCTTAACTTTATTTATTTTTTATTTATTTATTTAACCTTTATTTAACCAGATGAGTCGATTGAGAACTCATTCTCATTTACAACGACGATCTGGCCAAGAGGCAGCAGCACTTACACATAGTTAGCTTTACACAAACAGATAAGATAAAAAACAGATTCATAAAAAACTTCCCTGTTTACCTCATTTCTGAGCCAGAGGGGATCCCTTAACGAGCCTTTAACTAGTTTTAACTAGCTTTAACAAGCCTTAACGAGCTTTAACGAGCCTCAACTAGCCTTAACGAGTTTTAACTAGCAACAACGAGCCTTATCCGACATACGTGCTTCCTGTCTTAAAGCATCATTCCGCAACTTTGCAGTAATATGGTCCCTTTCACCCTCTAGAGGCTTGCTGCGTAACGTCACTGTCGTAACATTAAATCTCTCTCTCTGGGGCATAATGGTGCGTTCACACCGGCCTTGATGTATGCGTCAAACAACGCATACTTCATGTCGTTTTTGACGCCTATATATTTTTGACATTGACGCAGCTTGCGTTGACGCAGCTTGCGTTGGCGCAGCTTGCTTTGATGGTTGCGTCGGCCCCACGGGGAGGGGAAGGGAGGAAAGATCCCGTGCGCGGCTCTCTGTTGCCAGATGTTTGTAGCAATGGCGGATCCTATCGACACAATGTAGGCATAAACGTTGAAAAAACACTCACCCGACACGCCGAGTTCTCTAGCAATCTTCCTCCAAGCAAGGTCCTTTCTATTCCGATCTCGGTAAGCGTAGCAAGACGGGTCATACAGTTCCCGATAGTTGCAAACGGTGATAAGTTTCTCCTCCATTGCTGAATGAATTTGTCTTCTTCCCTCGCTCTGCTGTGACGTATCAACTGGCGCTCTGATTGGTTGACGCTTGTAAAGCGACGCAGAAAGTTCAGCTAGCTGAACTTGCTTGACGTTTGCGTCAAAGCTTGAAAAGCGTGAAAAGTATCAAGCTTTGACGCACCCAACGCTCACAACGCGACGCAAGGACTTTGACGCAGCTCTGACGCGCCTTACCATAGACTTAACATTGAAACTTGACGCTGGCGACGCATACTTTATGGCCAGTGTGAAAGCAGCATAAGAGGCATGTTTACATTCCTAATGTCAGGCAAAACAAACTTTTCCACCTCCACACATTGAATAAATAGTTTTATCAGGACTGTATAACAACTGTATGCCCGACCAAACACAATAACCCTGGTGAAATCATTTATTACTTACCTAGCCATTAGCAGCACGGCTAGGTCAGAGTCCGTAGTTCATGCCGTTTTTTCTAAAAGAGCTCTCCAGCAAGGAAAAGAAGGCCTAATAATAACTTTGCTCTTGTTCTATCACGTTCTTCTTTTCTTTTGCTATATTCCTCTGATACGGGATTTGTAGCTTTCTTTGGTGAATCTGCCACTGCTAAACAGCGAGTCTACGTTATACAATTATGGCAAGCCAAAGGGATAAAAAAAATGTGCGTTCTGAACTCGCATTATGCCAAAACGCGCGTCTTGAACGAGCGTTTTGGCAGACACAATGCTTGCTTTAGAGCACGTGAGTTTTTGCCCCCTTTGGCGTCAAAAAGTGCGTTCAGGACGCGCATTTTGGCGGACATAACGCGCGTTTAGAACGCGTGCTTATTTTATCCCTTTGGCTTGCCATATACTGCCGTAAAATGACACCCAGTCAGTACATCTGCAGCTACCCGAAGCTCAAAAACTGTATAGTGCAGTAAACAGACACTATCACAGGTATGAAAATAAACATAATAGATAATACTATGACGCAAAAACTGTACAAAAAAGCATAATTGTAAGGTGTAAAAGTTGCGGAATGTTGCTTTAACTTGCCAAAATAAAATAAACTTCATGAAAACCACAAACTGCAGAAGAAAACACCAGACAGAATGACATTTTGCCCTCAGTAGTTGTTTATCAGGGAAGTCCAACAAACCGCTGAGATAAACCCACATCTTCCTGCATCTCCAGGGTTCACTTTCACTTTTCTCTTAAAGGAACAGAAACATTAGGCTACAACAGCTCTCACAAGAGCTCCATGTGGATCATTACAATCTATTTTCAGATGTTTACGGTGTTTCATAATAATTCCTAATAATTCCTAATAATTATAGGATGAACTCTGATGATTTTCTGATTCTGTTGTTATATTTTTCTGAGCAGAGTGACTGTCTAAACCTCATTGCAACCCCCTTATTTCAACAGAGCATTGTAACAATAAAAATATGTATAATATGTAAATATCACTGATGAAGTGCATTGTCTTTTTATGTTGAATTTATTGATTACTCAAAAAGGATCAAATACATCCTTCACAGAGGGAAAAATAATTGTGATGGTGTATAAAAACCAGATGTGGGCTTGTAAAAAATTTTTAATGTGTTGAATTGTTTCAAATCACATCATGAATTGAATCAAAAATCATCAAATCATCAATGAATCATCAGCAGGGACGAATCGTATCGACAGAGGGTTTCACTGTATTGTTAATGTATCGTATCGCTGGTAGAGTGAATCGACTCAGCCTCAGTGGTGGGGATTCACATCCCTACTGCCCACATGAACATTTGATCTCCAATCAGAACATGAGTGTCCCTTGTCCTTTCCATTAGAAATAAAGCCAAACCCCAAACACAATCACCCTGATGATCTTGTCTTCCTGTTTCTCCTCTACTCTAGGCTGAGTCCAACAAGACTAGAATTGATGAGGCCAACCAGCGCGCCACAAAGATGCTGGGCAGTGGCTAAGCACTCTGAGCCCAGAGCATGATCTTCCTGGCGTCTGGCGCCACACATCGACAGGCGCTGACATGCTTACTTCATGGTATTGACCTTCTAGGTTTGCACACATGCACATATCACCTTCCCTTCCCCTAATTAAACGTTGTTCTGTGTCGTCTGTCGAGCTTTTTCAAGATGATTGTCCTCGTAAAAAATGATTTCTTATACTCCGTATATCATTCTTTCCAAAGGTTGTATATAGTGCTGACTTGATGGCTCTATAGCTCACTTGTGAAGTTTTTATTCTTTTTAGCTCTCTCTATCTCTTTATATATATATATATATATATATATATATATATATATATATATATATATATATAATAAACTCTCTGGATGACAGGTAAATATTGGGAATGCTAAACAAGCTGTTTGTTTCGTTCTTATTTTCAGTATCAGTATTGTCTTTGTGAACCTGTGTCATACCATTTAGGCTACGGTCATGCTCCTTATTTTCATGTTGTCATGACAACAGAGAGGGACAGGATGGATGAAGAAGACATCAGTGATGGGTACATATAGTTTGGTAGAACAGTTTGAGGAGATTGCAAAGAGTGCTCACAATCAAGAGGCAGCCGTTATTACATTTTCCTTTGATGCAATCATCCTGAGTTACTGTTTAGATAATGTGTAACTAGACTCTCTGTAACTGTATTAGACATTGCATTCCAAGTGATGTGAATTGTGCGTTCTCTGCATGACAATGGTAGATTTTAGTCTCATAAATTAAACCTGTCTGAAAAATATATGTAAAAACAATGACACGGCAGTAGCAAAAATTGACGAAACGCATGCTCAGTATTAGGACACAGTTGATCGTTCCATACTCCTGCAAGTTTGCAATAGTGCTACTCTTTCTGTCTCGATATATTTACCGACTGTGACCATCTTGTTGTACAATAATGCAAAAGGGATCATAAAAGTGAGATAAAGCTAAAAACAAGTATATTCAAGTATATATATATATATACATATATATGTGTATATTTATATACATATATATACATATATTTAAGAGTTGTGTTGCAAAAAATGACCTGTTTTCTAAACAATTATGCAGTTCATTGCGGAAGATGTTTATTATGTGATGAAAGAGGAGGACTGGTTGTGTACTGTATCATAGGTTTTGAATGCTCTGAAAAAATAAAATAAAAGTTTGCAATGTAAAGCAAAGACGCATATTTCTGAGACCTTACTTTTATAAGAAGACTGTATCCGTAAGTTTATTTTCCCCGTGTGGTTTGTTATTGGTAAAAATACTGATATTATTGAAAATGATGCCTATACTCTAAAACAAAACAGAAAAAAATATTATTATTATTTTCTTTGTTTTTCACTTTTCGCTTCTGTACTTTAGAGCTATGCACACCAAATCGCCAAAATGTTGAGTAGTTCCGGTAAAGTGATTAAACACCCTTAAACCTGAATGGCACAATAGTTTAAACTGTGAGATTGATGTCCTCACTGCATGCCATAGTAAAGACTCCCTCTGTGTATCCTGTCAGTATGTGAAGTGGTGGACATTTTGTAGCTAGCTGAATTGATTAAAAGTAATAAACCTTAGTCACACCCGTGTTTGTCTTTATTCATCAGAGGGTTTTCGTCGACAGAGAGGGACTGGTTCCAGTAAACTGATGTGACAGACGCTCCACACAGTAAAACAGTAGTGCAGGAATCTGTTATACATTGATGATTAAGGCCCTGTTCACACAGGGTGAAGACTTTACTACGACCTAAAGAATAAATGCGGGTAGTGTTTACTGGTTTTGGTGAGGTCTTCTGGATTCTGTTAAAGGGGTTTTCCATCTGTTCTAAAATGAGTTTCTGCATATAAGTTAGACTTTCTTCACAAATCAGAGACATTCTACATGTTGGATTGTCTTGGTCTGATACTGCAGCATTTGTGGTGTGACCCGTGGACAAACAACCGTGCCGCCTGTTGAAAGTGAGGTGATGGAAGTATGCTGCACAGAGCGTGGGGAATCCAAATCCTCCTCCCTATAGGCGTGTTTCTACTATTGGAACTTCAGGGTAATTTTACCAGAACTTCCCAGCATGCGGGTGTCTCCAGTTTATCGGGACAGCCGAATGGGCCGTTTTCAGGAACCAAAGGAGTACCTGATCTGAAGTAGGTACTCCAAAAGGCCCGGTGGAGTAGCTGAGTGGAACGTTTGGTTAACTCAGCTGATTGGTTGTAACTCAGTAGGAAATGACATCAGCAGACAACGGTCAAAACCACCAGCAGTAGTAAAAATAGAAAAGTTGCTTGTGGAGCAGAATGGGAGCAAAAGTAAATAAGCAGCATTTGTGCTGCTTTAAGATCAGTGGTGATACGCTGACGTCTTAGCAAAGTCCTGAAAGGGCTGAATTTGTATGGAGACACAACAGCTGAGAGGTGCATCCACCCCTGGCCTGGAACACAACATTCTCTTTGTTCATAACTTTAGTGACTTTTGTCTCTTTTCACAGGCATTTTAATATTTCATTTACAATCTCGCAACTTTTCTATTATTATATTCTTTTCATTTATTGCCTATGGTTTAATTAACAACTAATGATGAATAAATGCAAAAACAATATTTGGTCAAAGCTACAGAAATGAACAGACATCAACACCAGCAAAAATATTTTCTTTGACATGTTGTATTTTGTTAGCCTGGCAAGCCATCCTATATATGTGAATATATAGTCTGGCCACGAACCATTGACGGCCCTCAGTCGTGGGGCGGGATCTACGGTCGTCTTTCAAACTGTCAGCACTCAATTGGATAGCACTAGGACCAATCAGAGTAACGAACAACGTAATCACAGCGACGGAAAAGAGGGAGGCAGCAATGGCGTCTAACATCAATGATCTCTCTTCGTTTTTGTATAAAAACATGTGAATATCAGGTGTGCTGGGACATTGCACTACTTTGTTTGATAAAAATAAGAAGCCACTAAGTATATCAGACAGACTTACGCACGTTGGAGTCTAAATAGTCCAATGTTGATGACAAAGCCGTTTCAAACGAACGTGGTTCCTGCGCCGCCGCCATGTTGTTTGTGTTGGTGGCCGCAGCGCTGACGTCATCGGCTACTCCCGCTCTGTGATTGGCCCACAATATAGAGCGCTGTGATTGCAAAGCAAGAATTTGGTCTAGTTCACTAGGCTATGTATTTTGTAGCATTTTGGTCTGCAAACTGCAACCAGCAACTAGGGGGCGCTGTGGTTCCTTTTGAATTCAGTTTGTGGGATTATATTCTTTTGTCCATGTAAAATTATTTGTCTTTATTTAATGAACCATTGGACAGGTTGTAATTATCGACAGCTCATTTACCTTTTGGAATCAACTTAATTCAGCATGGTTGCCTAATCAGTACTAGCCATCAAAAGAAGTGGCTTTACCTGTATCAGTTCTATAGATAAGGAGGAAAATGCAGCTGAGGCTCAGTCACAACACAGAGTGCTCAAAACTGAGGAAAAGAGGATTAGTGTTTTTTATTTCAGTCCATATCCTTTCATTTATGTGCTTACTTTACAGATACAATCATTCCTGATATAAAGAAAACCAAAACGTGCAAAATTCCAAAAAACATCTTTCATGTGGTACAATGCAGTTTATCATTAACATTATTACTTTTATTACCTTTATTACTACTACTACACCATTAAAGGAATTAGTTTGATGCTTTGTGTGCATATACACTGTATAAATATATATATATATATATATATATATATATATATATATATATATAGTAAATATTTGCAGTGCAGCGATGGCAGATTGCAGTCATACAGTGGCAGCCCGAAGGGGTGGGGCTGCTCTCTGCTATGCAAAAGGAGACGACTGCATTCCCCCACCCCCACTCTATTACTGTTGAACACTGACACAGGAAAAAATGAACAACCTTGTTTCTAAAGCATCTCATCAGACCGTAATAAGGAGCTATTTTGTGTTTTTGCTGTGGTGGCAGAGCTAAAAGCAGCTCTGTGAGCGTGTTTGTGTAAGCACTGCCCTGAAACAGCTGCTTCATCACAGCTGAGAAGCCGATTGAACAGGGAGGACTTATAACCAGGACCTGCTTTTTAACCTTCTCTTACATCTGAGATATCTGCTAGAAAACCTTTAGTCATCGCTGCTTCCTCTCATTTGAACAGGACATCTGCAGTGTTGTATCTGAGGCCAAGAGCGGTTTGTGCGTCGTCAAAGGCATGGACTGACCTCTGCTGTCATGTGAGGCTGTGTGAATATGTAAATAAAGTATCATCTGGGGAAACACTGACACCTTCTGGTGGAGATGGGAACACAGCAAACAGTTACTGTGTGAAAAAGAGGATTTCTATTATTAAAGAGAAAGGTGGGCAATAATGTTTTTGGAGTCAATTCAAAGGGTTTTAACTCATCTATTATTTGGTTTTTAACAAGCTGAGAAGCATCATAAAACAGACTCCGAGTGCCAAATGGATTTTCTATTTCATCCCTCTAAAATACAGCTGTTTACTGTTCTGGGATCAGGGAGTAGGGAGAGGTGAGTGAAACTGTCCTCAGAGGAGAGTTTAATAAAGCCTGTTAGCACACCAACACATGCAGGGTTTGGGTTTTATAGCCACTGTAAAAAGTCATCCTAGGCCCGATTCACACGGCTGGATGATCCTGGGTTTAGTTGACAGGATTCAGGATCAAGGCAAGTCTCTTCTATCTAAGAAAGAACAAGAAACCATTTACATGAACCTTTCTTTATAGGGACCACCTGCCCCTTGATTAACACCATCTTATCAAGAAAATAATAAACATCTTCCTTATTTCACACAGAGGTTAAACAGTAATATGACCATGACCAAACTTCTCAGCTAATGAGCACATTTGATATTTGCAAAGAAAACACAGCTGATCACCACTTGACCATGTGGTTAGACAACCTCTGCAGCAGCAGGTGATCGTCCAAATGACCTAGAGGTTGTGACTCCAACCATCTTCTGCTATTAAAGCAGCAGCTGATCCTTCCTGGTGTGTTTGGCAGTAAGGACATGTACGCATGTCAAAGAAGGGAACGTACACGCGGCTTTGTTTTGGTCAAGATGGACACAAGAATAACACACACACACACACACACCCATTACAAAAGCATCAGAAATGGTAAACTCAAAACAGGAATTTTGTTTCAGGAGCTCTTGTGCTCTTTGTTGACAGTTCTGCCCCAACAAATGCTTGGGCGACTAGAAGAATCCAGAAGACCTTTCCAGACTCAAGCGGAGTTGTTCAAGTTCTCACCAAGCCTAGTTTGTTGGATGGACCTGTGAATGAGCTCTGTCTGTTACAGGAAACAGAATGATTCAAGAAAAGACTGCTGTTGGAATCATACCCCTGATAGATGCTGGAGTTAAACTAAAACATGAAGACTAAAGTAATAGGGACAGTGCCTTGCAAAAGTACTCCTTCCCCTCAAATGTTCACACATTTTGTCCACTGACAACCACAAACTTAACTGTTTTTATTGAGATTTTCTTGGTGGAATTAAACTGGTACATGGTTTTCTACAGCCAAGGTGGTGAGGGGATCCGTTTTGGTGGCCTAAGGATCAGGTCTCTGCTTTTTGCAGATGATGTGGTCCTGTTGGCTTCGTCAGAACGTGATCTCCGGCTTTCGCTGGAGCAGTTCGCAGCCGGGTGTGAAGCAGCTGGGATGAGAATCAGCTCCTCTAAATCCGAGACCATGGTCTTGAGTCGGAAAAGGGTAGAATGCCTTCTCCAGGTCAGGGACGATGTCCTGCCTCAAATGGAGGAGTTTAAGTTTCTCGGGGTCTTGTTCATGAGTGAGGGAAGGGTGGAGCATGAGGTCAATAGGCGGATTGGTGCTCCATCGGTGGCTCGGGCATCTGGTTAGGATACCTCCTGGACGCCTCCCTGGTGAGGTTTTCCGGGCACGTCCAACCGGGAGGAGACCCAAAGGAAGACCCAGGACACGCTGGAGAGATTATGTCTCTCGGCTGGCCTGGGAACGCCTTGGGATTCCCCCGGAGGAGCTGGCCCAGGTGGCTGGGGAGAGGGAGTTCTGGGCTTCCCTCCTTAGGCTGCTGCCCCCGCGACCCGACTCTGGATAAGCGGCAGAAAATGGATGGATGGATGGATGGATGGATGGATGGATGGATGGATGGATGGATGGATGGATGGATGGATGGATGGATGGATGGATGGATGGATGGATGATTTTTTTTTACATTTAAGCAAATAAAAATCTGAATGTTTATTAGAATGACCCAGCCAAAGTCTAGACCTAAATCCCACTGAGCATCTGTCGCACACACACACACACACACACTGGTGGAGTGGGCAGGGAAAACAGGTCATTTATAATGAGCCTTATTATGCATGTTTTAGGAAGCCATTTGTCAGAGCTCCTCAGACATTTTAAGCTAAGCTAAGAAAATCCTGACAGATCTACGTCACACTGTCACTTAACATTCATGGACTCACCCATCTTGACTCACGACGGGGAAGGCTGTTGTTGGTTTAGCGTCCAGGAAACAGCAGAGAACGTCTAGGCTAGTAGAAGCTAACCGTTAGCATTAGCAACTTCACCACACAGCAGAACTCCTCCAGGCTTGTGTTATTTGTGGAGATAAAACATCAACGTTGCAGAGCAAACAGAGTCAATGGTAGAGTCGTGTTGCTGTTAGCCAATCAGAGGAGAGACGTCCACATATCAGGAAGTAAGACTCCAGATCCTGTCTTCTGAAGCTCAGCTCTGATGTTGAATTCTGCTAGTTCCTGAAACAGGCACATCTGAGCTTTTTCCCCTCAAGTACGACTTACAAAGCATTCATTCCTGCTAGAGACCACTGCAGATGTATTGATTAAATGAGTGTTCTACAGCTTTAATAGTTTGAAAACCATGTTTCAGTTTCATTCTACTTCACCATTTCTACAAAACCCAACATCTCAACATCTTTCTAGAACACCTTTAAACATCAGCTCCATTTGATGAGTAGGCTGGAAAATGCTGGTCTCAGTGCTGCTGAGCATCTTTTTACAGGTATGTGGTGGAGAGCATCTGGAAATCCTCTAGAACATTCTGGTCTGGGAACGGGTCTGAATCGGACCAGGAGGTGCTACAAAGAGAGGTTGGCTCTGCAGCCTTCCTTCTCTAGAGGATATTTTCAGCAGAGGAAGAATCAAACCAAGGAAAATAATGATGGAACCCATCAGTCTAGTTCAGGATCTGTTCACCCTCCTTCCATCAGGCAGAAAACTGAGTGGCTTCCCAGATCAAGCAAGACAAGTCGAGTAATCCATTTATATACGTTATAAAAAGACAGAAAACTGAGCCTTGAGGCTAACGAATGGATGATTTCTCACCAACACAATAATCTATGCATGATTTAATCTGTAAAATTATCTTGGAAAACTAAAATCTGATCATTTCTTAACAACACTGGTTTTTAGATATTGTTCAACAGCTTCTTATGAAACATGTCTGTCTCAGAACAAAACTCATTACTGTTTCTGATCAGGAAACAATTAACAGCCTAGATAATAAAACTAATCCTCTCAGTAAAAACCCCAAAGTACATTTTATTTCTAAAAATGTCTAGAAGTGATTCTGCAGTGGACACTGCCACCTTGTGGCCAGAGCTATTACTGACTTGTATTCATAAATTCAATGAAAGACTGGGAGTCAAACACGTTTTTCTTTATAACATGGACATGAGAACATTTTATTCTGAACAGGTTGACACAAACATAAGTCTTGAAACACAAAAGGGTTTTATGTAAACATCACTGTGAGCCTGGGGTAAAATCTCTACATTTAAAATTCTGTGCCAGGTTTTTACTAAGGCACATGTGGAATGATGCTTCTGCTAATTATATATTGCGATGCAATGAGGAATGTGGGTCCTGATCACCTGTACGTAGGTAAACATGCAGTTCCTAATCAGAATCAGAACGAGGTTTATTGACAGTCAGTTGTTACACTTAGGAGGAGTTTGTTTTGGTGCAGGATGCAAACAACGTCAAAAAAATTGTAAAAAAGAGAATAAAATAAAAACATTTAAACATGACAAAGACGTGCAAGAAATAAGCAACGTGTTAAAGTAAATCATTAGTAAGCTGCAGTAGGCTGTATTAGGGATGAGGAGGCTGCTCAGCCCAGCTGTGGCAGGTTTTTGTTCTAAAGGACCTCAGCCTCCTCCCAGAGGAAAGAGCCTCGAACAGGATGAGCCTATACATATAAATTCATGAGTAAATCCAAATCGTGTTTGTTATAATCACTGGAGTTGTGTGTTATATAATCCTTCCAGCCAAGAAAAAGAACTGTTCAAATGAATAATTAAAGCTCTGAATTCATGCTCACACTGAGTAAAGTAAACATAACGTGAGGTCACGGTGAGATAAAAGCTTCATTTTCATTTAAAAAAGCATTATTGCTATAAATAATCATTTCCCGTGTGATGCTGCTCTCTCTGATGGCTTTCCTCACAAACAGACCCAGAACCAGACGGACTTGGGCTCAGATCTAACTGCAGCTGAGAGGTTCTGGTCCTCCGCTGTGGGTCATGGACCTTCCAGGAACATTTCTGTACATGATTTTAACGTGTTATTCTTGCTTAAGCACCTGTTCAGTCCAAGTCCATTAACAGTCTCGGTGAGAGCAGCGTGAGATGAATGCAGGTACCCAGGGTTCCATCTGCATCATGTTCACTGTAAACCAAAGTGTCTGTGACCACTAACTGTTGTTGACTGTGAATGACTAGCCTACGTCCAGGAGGGCAGCCATCCAAGGCCTTGGAAAACCCCCCGAACGTTTGACACATAGAAGTCCATGTTGTGGCTGAAGTCGGTGCAGATGGTGGAGTAGGTGTCTACCAGGGTGCAGTAGAGCGCGGTACCTCCAACGCTGATCACCACAGTCAGAAAACACAGCAGCAGCAGGATGAGACAGGAATCACCTCCAACCTCATCTACAAGAGACAGAAATGCTCTTAATGCTGTGATCTTATGAGACAGTCTGATAAAACAAACAACGTGGTTTATGGTTGTCTTTAGATTTGGTGAACTGCACCTTGCTCTGCACCATCGTCTGGTTCGCTGAAACGGACTTTACGCTTGGAGTTGTGTTTGTCAGAGCAGCTGCTGCTGCTGCTGCTGCTGCTGCAGGGGGGAGGAAGTCCATCCAGAGAGGCTCTTCTCCTCTTCAGAATGGAGACCAGACCATCAGGGGAGGAGTTCTGCAGATAGTAAAAGGTCACAAAAAAATAAAACACTGTACATCATATTATTCTGTTTATCAGTTTAAATGATTCAAAGAGAGTGGTTTGGTTTAATCTGTTACACCAAAACTAAGTTAAGTGTTGTTCACGCTATGCCTATTGTTATCATGCTTCTTCAAACTGATCATAAACATGCTCTTAACCATTAGCATGAATGCTATTTATTTAGCATTTACATGTAATAGCTGAGTCTAAATTAAGTCGAAAAATATTTAGTGATTTTAAAGGACTTGAAAATGATAACAGCTAGCATCAATGAAACCCGGTGTTGGAAAAAAACCTCAGAGGTTCTGCTCCATAATGGCATGACAGCATCACACAGCTCCATCTATGATCTCAATTTCAGAATCTGTTTTGTGTGTAAGCAATGAGACCCCTGGACTGGATCTGGTGACCAACAGAACCAAAAATCCAGAGAAACAAGAAGCAAAACCAGTGATAACCCTTCCATACATCAAAGGCATAACAGAAAAAATAACAGCAACAATGAAAAAACATAACATAAACACACCAACAAAACCATACACAACAGTTAGGAACAGACTAGTACACCCAAAAGACAAGATACAAACAGGACATAAGTGTGGAGTCATATATGAAATCCCATGCAAACTATGCAATAAAACATATATAGGAGAAACCAGATGCCAACTGTGTGAGAAAAAAACAAGATGAAGACACACAAGAGCAGTGAAACAAGAAGCAGAAAATACAATAAAAATCAGCCATAACAGACCACTGCACAAGAGAAAATCATATAATGGACTGGGACAGAACAAAGATTATAAACACCAAACAACAAAATTACAAAAGATGGATCAAGGAAGCGATAGAAATGAGGAGACATGGACACACAACCATGAACAGAGATGATGGCGTTTACACACTGGATCACGCATGGGAGTGTGTCATCAGCAAGGTAGAGCGCGGCAGCAGAGGTCGACACCGTCCTCTGCTGCCCGCGGATAAATGGAGAAGGAAGTGACGCCGCCAATGGCAGCTAGCGCTGAGGATGACTGCAGTAGCGGTCGAAACGTCAGCAAGAAAAATGTAAAAACAGCACTTTTCTGTGTTAAAATATGAACCAAGTGATGCAGTTAGAAGAAACACACAGAATGAACGCACAAAAGATGTTAACAAGGAAACTTTTTCACCTACGGCTAACTTAACAAGTGTGAGCATTTTGATGCAGAAAGCCATCCAAGATGACATGTTGTTACACCATATGGATGTAAAGACAGCTTATTTGCATGCACCAATAGAAAAAGACATAAACAGTAAATTGGTGTACAAGTCGAAGAATTCACTTTACGGGTTAAACCAGGACTGCGTCAGGACACAACTGGAATTGAACACTACATGACTACCTGAGCAGTTGTGGATTTAAACAGAACACTGCAGATCATTATGTTTATGTAAAAGAAACAGAAAGAGAAAAAGTAATCATAACAGTATAGGTTGATGATTTACTCATTGCAGCTAACAACGAAGAAGCACTTCAAAGGGTTAAAGGAGTTATATCAACTCAGTTCAAGATGAAAGATCTGGGGAAACTCACACATTTCTTAAAGATAGATTTTATTCGTGATGATGAATGTATAAAGATGACGCAAAGAACACATGTTGAAAATGTTCTTAAGAGGTTCGACATGCAAAACTGCAAGCCACGGTCACCACCCTGTGAACAAAAGTTGATGTATTCTGAAAAAGGCGAACTGTTACCAGATGTCAGGAAGTACAGGGAAGCTGTGGGGTGTCTTATTTACTTAAGTCATTGTACCAGACCAGATTTGAGCTACGTTGTTAGTAGACTGTCACAATACTTCGATGCTCCAAATGCTGAACATTGGACGATGGTAAGTAAAACATGTTTTGAGATGCTTAAAAGGCACTTTTACTCAGTTTGTACAAAACATTGATGAACAGTATCGTGAAACACCTAGAGTTCTTGAAGACAATTAGGGAACAATGGCATTGTCACAAAACCCGGTACATACAAGATGCAAACATGTAGATGTGAAATATCATTTTGTAAGGTCAGCTTTACAGGAAGGAAAAATACATGTTGAGTTTTGTCCCAATGAGGAAATGGTGGCAGATATGATGACAAAACCTGTTTCTAGATGCAAGATGGACAAATTCTCAGGATTCATGTTTGGGATTTAGACTTTAGGTCTAGGGTGTATATGTTGTAACGGACTAATATGTTGTAACGGATTGCATTTTGTTGTCAGTTGCAGTTTATATTTGGGATTTGTGTACATGCTCTGTTTGAGTTGTTTTGTTCTGGGTTGGAAATGTTAGTTGCATGTGAATGCAGCCTCCATGCCAGCAGGTGGAGCCGTTTGTTAGTTTTGTTGCCCTGGCGGTGTTGGGGGAATTCAGAGAGGGAATTTCCCAGTTTGTTGAGGCTGAGCTGTTCTTCTGTTGGAGAGTAAAAATAAAGCAAGAAAACTAAAAATGGCCTGGTTCTTCACATTTAAAATCATCACACTGGTGTCAGAAGTTGTCGAAGCAACATGTTGCCGATTGATACCTCTAAAGTGAAGCGGGAGGAGGATGCAGGGGAAACAACATGCCGTAGAGGAGCTGGAGTGTGGACTTTAGCAGACCACCGGGAGAAAATCAGGAGCACAGCGACCAGAATGGAAACAGAAGCAGGTCTGGGCTGACGGCAGCAGGTGGGAGAAGAGTGTGCATCAGAGCTACATGAATGTGTGGATACGCGACCAGTTGTCCTCACCTCATCTGTGAAAACACCTAAATATGATGGTAAAACTAACTGGGCATAACTATTAGCCCAGGCTAGACAGTGGTCAGCTACTGAAAAAGTCTTGCAGCTGGCCATGTGTCTGACTGGGGATGCTCTATCCAGCCTACTACTGTTGAGCTCGGAGAACAAGAATGACTATGCTGCTTTGGTGGGGGATGTCAAGCGGCGCTTTGGACTATGTTCGACTGCTGTGCTCTGAGTTCTGTAGCCGGCAACGAAACCCAGGGGAGTCTCTGAGGGATCTCACCAATGACATTGAAGGTCTAGTTCACCACACTTACATCCACTTGCCCCCTGACATCCAGAGTGAACTGGCATGTGACCATTTTCTCCAAGCACTGCTGCCCAATGAGCTCCGTATCCAGACTCTTTTAGCCCACCCAAAGTCCCTGCAGGAAGCTGTGGAGCTTGCAATTGAGTGAGAATTGCTGGACGCGGCTGGGGTAGGACCACCTCGAGTGAGAGCGTGGTGGCTGAGCGGGATGCAGCAAAACCCACCTGGGCCAAAGAGCTTTCCCAACTGGTCCAGGCAGCTACAATACAGGAGGAGCGGCACCCTAGGGCACATCAAAGGGCCTGTTGGGGTTGTGGACAACCTGGACACTTGGTTCGTGACTGCCCACAAAACACCAAGAACCAGGGAAACACCTCAGGGTCCGCCTAGACGGGACTACGCGGCACCCTTTTTCTCAGTCCCAACCCTGTCAACATCGCTTATGTGTCCAGCAAGAACATGAACCAACTCTGGCCCAGCCAGTTGTTTGTACTGATAGCCGGGTTGAGGATGATGTTTTCCTGGGTCGGACTGGGCTTGGGGAATGTCCATCAAGTTCATCAAAAGGTTCTCCTGCATAGCCGCCCCTCTTTTCGGCCTGCTGAAGAAAGGGGTTAGATTTCTGTGGTCAGGGGAGTGCCAGACAGCTTTTGACTCACTGCGAGGAGCCTTGTGGGGGCACCCGTGCTTTTTCCACCTGACCCTACCTTGCCTTTCATCCTGGACACAGATGCCAGCAACGTGGGGATTGGTGCTGTGCTGGCACAGAAAACAGCTGAAGGTGAGAAGGTCATTGCTTATTACAGCAGGACATTAAATAAGGCAGAGTGTCGTTACTGCAACACAAGAAGAGAACTGCTGGCTGTAGTCAGCACGATCCGCCATTTCAGGTACTACCTGGGGTGGGGGGCTGCATTTCATGGTTCGGACTGATCATGCTGCCTTGCAATGGCTAATGTCCTTCTGTGAGCCTGAGGGCATACGACTTTGATGTGACTCACAGGGCAGGGGCACAACACAAGAATGCAGATGCTCTGTCTTGGCGACCATGTGCCACAGATGACTGCAGATTCTGTGAAAAGAAAGAGGCCCACGATGATCAGTGGCAGCCCCCTGAAGTTAAGAGTGTAGCCGTAGACTCTGAGGACCCACAGACAGCAGTCAACCTTCCGGCTGTGGACACAGCAGTGTGGAGGCGCAAACAGGAAGAGGACCCTGACGTCAGATCAGCCCTTGCATGGATAAAGAGGGGCCAGAGACCAACATGGGAAGAGTTCACTTTGTTTTCCCGACTCCCTATGTCTGTGTGATGGAATACTAAAAAAGGGCTGGACAGAACCTGCTCCTGGGGCAATGTATGGTTCACCTGGCCGTGACCACTTCGGGGTCTCCAGGACCCTTCGACGCCTGCAACAGGGTTTCTAACAGGGGAGGGGATGTTTAGAAGATTTGGAACCCCTGAAATCATCCACACAGATCAGGGAAGGAATTTTGAGTCCCGAACATTTGCCGTCATGTGTGACAAACTGGGTTCTCACAAAACCAGAACCACACCTCTGCATCCACAAAGTGATGGCTTGGTGGAACGATTCAACCGCACCCTGGCTGAACAACTGGCCATAGTGACTGCAAAACACCAATGGGACTGGGATACACATGTTCCACTAGTATTGATGGCTTACAGGTCCTCAGTCCAGGAGTCCACTTCTTGTTCTCCTGCCCTCCTGATGCTTGGAAGGGAACTTCAAAGACTGAGTGAGATGATGGTCGGGAGACCTCCTGACAACCCTGAGGTTGTGTATAGGGTGCAGTTGCTGTCCAGGGGAAGAAAATTTGCCCTACATCGTGACAGACTGGCACCCTACAGAGGCGGTATTGCACAACCGAGCATGACTGGGGAGGGGGGTTGCCCTGGCTTGAGAAGTTCGCTGTTATAGTCAGGGAGCCCATGGATTTCTTCTGAACCACCATGTGTAAGGTCCCCTACCAGAAACAGAGGAAGTGACCCTCCTGAGAGTACTTCCCCTCCACTGCAACCCCTTCATTTACCCGCTGCCTCCCCAACTGGACCCAAACCACGCCCGAGGAGGCACTGCAGACCTCCACAGTACCTAAAGGACTTTGTTTACCCTCGGGGACGAGGGTCTTGGATGGGGGGGAGTAGTGTAACGGACTGAGATTGCATTTTGTTGTCAGTTGCAGTTTACATTTGGGATTTGTGTACATGTTCTGTTTGAGTTAGTTTGTTCTGGGTTGGAAATGTTAGTTGTATGTGAATGCAGCCTCCTTGCCAGCAGGTGGAGCCGTTTGTTAGTTTTGTTGCCCTGACGGTGTTCTTCACTTTTAAAATCATCACAATATGTATATTTTTTTGTTTTGGTTAACCTGTGTTGTTGTTACACCTGTGTACAAGTGCGGGTGTTAGACTGAGTGTCCACAGGTGACATTATGGAAATTAACCAGCTGGGAGTCAACAAAGGGACAACCCACTCTCTGTCTGTGGCTTCTGCTCAGTGATGTCCAGCAATGTCAGAGGGTGACGTGCTGAAGCCGTCACAAAATGAATTGTTGTGTTGGTGGACTATTATCTCTCTCACACTCTGGATTTAGACCATACCGCTGTGAAGCAGCCCTGCTAACAGAATCTCGTACCATCTTTATGCAGATCACATTCAACTGTACATCTACAGCTGTCCCTTTTTTATTTGTATTCTTATTTTTTTTATCTTAATTTTTCATTTTTTTATTATGATCTTTTTTAGTCTTTTTCATTTTTATTGTTCTTGTGAAGCACCTCGAGATTTTTATCTTTATATAAAAAAATCTCTTCTTCTTCTTCTTCTTCTTCTTCTTCTTCTTCTTCTTCTTCTTCTTCTTCTTCTTCTTCTTCTTCTTCTTCTTTTTCACAGGAGTACATAGTAAAGTAGACCAGGGATCTCAAACTCGCGGCCCGGGGACCAATTGCGGCCCGCAAGACAATAATTTGTGGCCACCGCCTTAATATGAAAATTTAATGTTAGTGCGGTCAGTGGAAAGGCTCCGGATTTCCTTAAGGCCCTGGATGTTGTGGGGCTGTGTTGGTTGACGCGGCTCTGCAATATCGCATGGACATCGGGGGCAGTTCCACTGGACTGGCAGACCGGGGTGGTGGTCGCCCTATTTAAAAAGGGGGACCGCAGGGTGTGTTCCAACTACAGGGGGATCACACTCCTGAGCCTCCCTGGTAAGGTCTATTCAGGGGTTCTGGAGAGGAGGGTCCGTCGGAGAGTTGAACCTCGGATCCAGGAGGAGCAATGCGGTTTTCGTCCTGGCCGTGGAACACTGGACCAGCTCTATACCCTTGGGGGAGTCCTGGAGGGTGCGTGGGAGTTCGCCCAACCAATCTACATGTGTTTTGTGGATTTGGAGAAGGCGTTCGACCGCGTCCCTCGGGGGGCCCTGTGGGGGGTACTCTGGGAGTATGGGGTACCAGGCCCCTTGATACGGGCTGTTAGGTCCCTGTATGACCAGTGTCAGAGCTTGGTCCGCATTGCCGGCAGTAAGTCGGGCTTGTTTCCGGTGAGAGTTGGACTCCGCCAAGGCTGCCCTTTGTCACCGATTCTGTTCATAACTTTTATGGACAGAATTTCTAGGTGCAGTCAAGGTGGTGAGGGGATCCGTTTTGGTGGCCTAAGGATCAGGTCTCTGCTTTTTGCAGATGATGTGGTCCTGTTGGCTTCGTCAGAACGTGATCTCCGGCTTTCGCTGGAGCAGTTCGCAGCCGGGTGTGAAGCAGCTGGGATGAGAATCAGCTCCTCTAAATCCGAGACCATGGTCTTGAGTCGGAAAAGGGTAGAATGCCTTCTCCAGGTCAGGGGCGAGGTCCTGCCCCAAGTGGAGGAGTTTAAGTATTTCGGGGTCTTGTTCACGAGTGAGGGAAGGGTGGAGCGTGAGATCGATAGGTGGATTGGTGCTGCGTCTGCAGTGATGGGGG
>SSNS01000749.1:41074-95235 GCA_006937985.1 Aphyosemion australe | reverse complement strand
AGCTCTCAATTTATCGGTCGATCTACGTTCCTACCCTCACCTATGGTCACGAGCTTTGGGTAGTGACCGAAAGAACGAGATCGCGGATACAAGCGGCCGAAATGAGTTTTCTTCGCAGGGTGGCTGGACTCTCCCTTAGAGATAGGGTGAGAAGCTCGGCCATCCGGGAGGAGCTCGGAGTAGACCCGCTGCTCCTCCACATCGAGAGGAGCCAGTTGAGGTGGCTCGGGCATCTGGTTAGGATGCCTCCTGGACGCCTCCCTGGTGAGGTTTTCCGGGCACGTCCAACCGGGAGGAGACCCAAAGGAAGACCCAGGACACGCTGGAGAGATTATGTCTCTCAGCTGGCCTGGGAACGCCTTGGGATTCCCCCGGAGGAGCTGGTCCGAGTGGCTGGGGAGAGGGAGGTCTGGGCTTCCCTCCTTAGGCTGCTGCCCCCGCGACCCGACTCCGGATAAGCGGCAGAAAATGGATGGATGGTGCGGCCCGCCAGTTTGATATGCTCTTTACAGTTTTGTGTGCAAAGCTGAATGAACATACCAATCATAGTGAGGTATAGGGCTCCTGGGGGCGGGACATCGGCCAGGCTTGATGCAAGCCTGGGCGGGACATCGGCCAGGCTTGATGCAAGCAAACATTTCTCTGAGTAAAAGTTACAGCAGCGTTGCCCTGGAGTGTTTTCCTCCTGCCTGGCTGGCTGAGGTTCGTCCCAGGACGCTGTGTTTTCAACACTTCAAAAAAAAAATCTCTCAGGCAATAAAATTGCTTGATGATGAGTTCACACGTCTAACCTACGCGGTCAGGAAGCACACGAAGTAATACAGCGCAAACAGTAAATTGAGGGAATGCGGCGTCCGAGTTTTCTAAGCAGTCTCCAGGAGACAAACAAAAAGTTCAAAACAGTCAGAAATCAGTTCAGTGTCACAGTGGGAAAATTATAACAATAAAGCAGCATTTTTCATCTTATTTTGTGTTAAATAAAAATAAAGAGATTTGAGAAGATTGAAATTTTTTAAACATTGCTTTTTTTGTGGAAAATCTGATGCGGCCCAGCCTCACCCAGACTGCATCCAGCGGCCCCCAGCTACATTGAGTTTGAGACCCCTGAAGTAGACTAATGATTTAAGTTTGATTTAAAAGCCGAACATCGTGTAGAGCAGCAGATGAACAGTGTCTGAAAGTTGTTTCACTAAGAAATGGGGAAGAATTATGACAAAAACCTGAGAAATTCATCATGCATCACGTTTTCAGCTACCTTATTGGTGCCAACTAAACTGTTATTTTTGTGGGTTTTAATAAATTGAACACAAAACAAAAACTGGGTCATTTCTCTAAATGGCTGAATGTTTTTCACAATTATTTAACAGCCCTGATGCTGACTCTATTGGGGCGACGCCCTTGACCCGTATCACTTGTTTGGAATGGCTCCGATTTCTCCCTCCCTGTCTGAGTCAGAACCATGTGTTGGATTGGACCCATAGATTCAGCACATGTAGCAGGGAGGAGAACTGCAGTGTGAGGCCACACCAGAGAACATGGGAGCAAAACCATGATGATCTCACACAGGGACCACTTATAGGAGTGTAAAGGCAAAGAAAAGGGTTGGACAGGATGACGGAGCAGTCGGTATTTTCTGCAGGAACAAAATGCAGTGGAGCAGAGACTAGCAAAAGGAAGGAAGTACATTAGTGCAGAGAGTGATGAATGGCAGGATAGGGAAAAAAGAAAAATCAGGAAACTGAGATGAACAAGAGGATAAGGTGTGGGTTTTAAGCTGGAAAATGAACACATTTAAGAGTCGTGTTTTCTGTCACCATCTCCATCAGCGTTCCTCACCTTCTCTGTGTGGGAAAGTTTGGCTAGGTCTTTATCAGAGGCTTGAGGTACTCCCGTTGGCCACTCCACCTTCACCACCTCCTCCTCTGGAGTCTCCTGCTCCTCTTCCTCCACTTCCTGTCCTTCTTCATATGCCTCTTCTCCTCCATGCTGCTCCTCCTCTCGGCTCATCTGTGGTGAAGAAAGCTCTGACTCAGAGATGGTGTTCTGATCTTCCTCCCCATCACAGCTGTTGGCTGACATGAAGGAAACAAAGAAGAAAAGTGAATTATGTTTGACTGAAGTTTTAACAAACAGGAAAATGTTGGTGAAGGACTGAAGGGTGATGACATCTACTCCCAACAATCACAAGGTAAAGTAATAAACATCTTGATGATGCAAATGCTGAAGAAATTAGGTGTGAGTGTCAGTAAACATCTGCATCCAAGAGCAACAAAAACAATCTCTAAACCTATAGAGAACATGAATCTTGATCAGCCTAAACTTTTCTTAAAAGTAAAAACAAAAAGCAAAAAGAGTTTATTTAAAGGTTAATTATGGAACAGGAACACCACAGCAACATCTAGTGTGTGGAGGTTGTAGCTGCAACAACAGAACAAGTTTTCCAGCCGTCAGGATGGCAGGTTCACTGCTGATACGTGAAGTGAGCAGCCAGCACCACGTCCAGTGACGACCTAAACTCACTCTGGTTTTAGATCTTTTATGGTCGCTCCTCTTCTGAGAAGGATAACGACATCTTCTGGGCTCAGAAGCAGCTGCTTGACTTGCTGAGTCCACCATTTTCCACAGTGCCAGCCTCGCTGTGCCGAGTGGACCGTTTACCGCATTTAGAAACCCGTAATGGTGCCCTCTAGTGGCTGGTAGATGTAAACATAAACCCAGTGTCGTGCCCGTCAAAAGACAACTATAGTCATCAATGGCAGTGAATGAGTTAACATCGTTCTAACATAGTATAGCTATAAATATTTTTAAGTTTGTTTTTATTTTTTATTTGTGTTTTTTTAGTGATCTAAGATTACAATACTAGATTACTGCCTATGTGTATATACATGTATCCTTGTTTTTTATCTTCTTCTAATTACCCTTTGAGTGTTGGTGCTGCTGTGGCAAGTGAATCTCCCCACTGTGGGATCAATAAAGTCTATTTTATTCTATTCTATTCTATATGTTGTGGAGATGAAAAAAAATTAATAAATTGTTCTCTCGCATTTGTCCAAAAACGTCTGCAAATAACACGTTTCGGACCGAAAGCAACCAGCTGCAGCTTAGACATCTCATGAGGCTTAAAGGAAATGTACATTTGGATATCATCTGCATAAAGATGGTAGCAGATACCTTTAAAAGAGCTCAGCATGTGCTGGAGAGCTAGCAGATAGAGGACAAACAGTAGAGGCCCCAGCACAGAACCTTGTGGGACAGCATGGGTGAGGAAGGTGGAGGAGGACCAAAACTTGGAGACGGCCACAGAAGCCTCTTTTATAAAACATTGCCGCCAATTTGCCGCAACGCCAAGGCGGCATCTGGGAGCATAAGATCATTTATAAGAGGTCAGATCGTGGCTGTAATGTGGCGCAATCGTGTCCTTTTTATAAAAGTTTACGTGATGGTGGTATAAAGGGGGTATGGGGCGGTCTCTGTGCTGTCACAGACTTCCATTTATCTTGGACATAAATTGCTTTTTATTGCGATCAAAGCCGCGCTCGTTACGTTTTTTTGACAATCCGCTCCTAAAGATGTCAGTTCTCCACAGTCCTCGTGAACTGTCAGGTGAGCTGAGCTCAGCTCTAACGAAGAGAAGCTCCCAGAGCTCTGCATCGCTCCAGTTTGCCATCTCAGCTTGTTCTGTTTAAAAAACAAAACTTATGCCCATGTTTACTTTCATTTTCAATAAAGTTTCCGGCCGGAGCTCGGCATTAATTCATCACGTGATCATGACACCTCCCTCTGTTGCGCCAAGGCACAATGTGTGTTTACAAGTCCGGCGTTGCGGCAATATTGCTACCAAGTGTGGGGGCACGAATGCCGCAAAATTCCCGCAACGTCATGGCATGCTCATAAGACACACCGTCGCTGTAATATTACGCTGATTTGCCGGCATTATGTGTCTTATAAAAAGGGCAGAGAAGGAACGCTCAGACAGATAAGAGGAGAACCACTCCAGAGTAGTTCCTGATAGGCCTACAGTCTCTCAGCCTATCCATTAGCAGGTGATGGTCAACTGTGTCAAAGGCTGCAGTCAGGTCCAGCAGAACCAGAACAGAACAGTCCCCTGCATCACTGCGAGTCAGAAGGTCATTAGAGACCCTGAGAAGAGCTGTTTCAGTAGAATGAGCTCTACAGAAACCGGACTGGAAACTATCATAGATGTTATGTTCATCAAGAGCAGCTGTGAGTTGTTTAGTCACAACCTTTTCCAAGATCTTGGAGATGAACGGAAGTTTAGAGATGGGTCTGAAGCTGCTATGGAGAGATGGATCAAGATTGGGTTTTTTAAGGAGCAGGTGGGTTACAGCGTTCTTAAAATAAGCAGGAACCTGACCAGAAACCAGGGAAGCATTAATTACAGAGAGCACACTGGGACCGATGGACTGAAAAGCATTTTTAAACAAAGATGAGGATAAGATGTCGAGGGTGCACGCAGAAGTTTTCATAGACTTAGTCTGGTTAGCTCAGGCAGAGAAACAGGAGCAAATCTATGGGATGGAGTTGGAACAGGCAGAGATAAAGCTGAAGGAGAGATGCTAGATCTAACCTTATTGACTTTACCCACAAAGAAAGACTGGAAGTTCTTACAATCTCCATCAGAGTGAATGGAGGCCGTTGGTGACGCAGGTGAGGCAATGCTTGTTTGTTACACCATTTTAGAGTCACTTTTTAAGTGTCTGGGACAACCTGCAGCTGAGTCTTCTGTCCAGGAACAGCCATGCTCCTCAGCTTCTCTGCTTTCCTCAGGTGAGTCTATCGTGTCGGTAAATACTTGTAATGATTAAAATAGTTTGACTTGTGTGAAAATAACATTTTAGTGTGCCATGAAATATCCAGTTAATGTATTTTCTCTGGTTTTCTTATCATGTTTATGGACCTAGAGAGCAGAGTTGGTTTGGACAGGACCGCATCAGGTAACACCTGATTTCATTTTCCCTCTGAGATGACGGAAGAAGTTTCCATAGTTACTTTAGCAGGACCTTAGTAAATGGAGAAAGAATCTAAAGAAGCTTGGTGACATGCTCAAAACAAGACCTCTTCAATAACACTATAGGGTTCAACTCAGGCAGCCATGAGGAGGCGTTCCAATTCCTTCAGCGTCTGGGTTCCATTCCTACATCTAGTCCTTGTCTCACTGATTTATTGTAATTTGGGCCCAAATATTTGAAGAGTTTTTACCTTCTCTGTGACTAGACTGCAGGATCTGAGTCTCAGTCTGACTTCTCCGCTGGGGTTCCTGTTGAAATAAACAAATAAAAATGATCCCAAAGTGAAAGTTACTAAAGATCAGCAAGAAGCAGGACGGCTAAATGTCTTACCCGGTTTACTCTGATGGCTGGTCTGAGAGAGAGAGAGAGAGAGAGAGAGAGAGAGAGAGAGAGAGAGAGAGAGAGAGAGAGAGAGAGAGAGAGAGAGAGAGAGAGAGAGGGAGAGAGAGAGATTAAATAGACGGCAGCAGGAAATGATAGAGGAGGTCTGTCACCTTGTGAACCATTGTAAGGAGGTAAAGCAGATCTCATCTGAAGATTGCTGCTTTTATTTAAAGTTTCTCCCTTTTAATCCATTAATACTCGTGTTTACCTGCGGTGTGTTCTGCAGATGTGATCCAGTGTTTCGATGTAGTTCTGACTGATACCCTCTGTATCAGAAGTCAGCTCCGTATCTTTTAGCTGGCTTTCTGGAGACAAAAATTCAATTATTTTCATTTTTTACAAGTGACTTTGTTACAGACCTAGATTTTTAGATGGATGCAGTACCCCAGTCCTCCTGCAGGGCGGCGAGATTGGAGAGCAGCCGTTCATGGTACAGCTTCTCCAGCTGCAGGAACTGGATGGCCCACTGGTCTGCGAGCATCACCAGTTAAAGAGACAGCACACTAAGAAAGTGTCATGATTCATGCACTCACTCAACCAAGCTCACCTGTGCCTGTGTAATCGTCACCTGCGCTGCCCAGTATTTAACTCCTTACAGCCACAGCTCTGATACCAGATTAGTTATCCAGGTGTTTCATAGTCCAGGAGCATTGTGTCTTGACTTATTAACCCAGAGGGTTTCACAAAATATATACACACAATTATTTTATGTTCGATTATTTAGAAAGAAAATGAGTATAATCGTTCTTTAAAGCTGGAACTGCATTTATGCATTTGTCTTTTTGCATCTATACTTTGTTTACATGTTTCCACTCTGCAGAAACTACTGTACACTCAGATGAACTGATGATGAAGATCCTACTCCTAACGAAGCCAAGGAAGAGTCCCCAGAACAACCTGTGTCAGTAATTTAAACATTTGAACCCAATTAACCGCCATCTTGTTCTGTACAAGACAGCATGCAATCATGAGAGAAGTATATACACTTCTTAAAAAATACGTTTTTTTTCTAGAGACACCAGTTTGCAGGCACATGAAATTATTGCACATTTGGCACTGGAACCTGATCACAAGAAGGTCAGCAGGTTCAGTAAATCAAGGTCAGATGTATGGGATGGAGCTGTTCGAGGATTTCTACGCAGCACATGCAATGATGATGCAGCTTTGAAGCTGTGGAGGTGGCCCGACGGGAATCCCTCACACTTTCTTTGGGCAGTCTGAGAAATCGCCCCATCTTTGACGGACCTCCAGAAAGCTGTTATAATTGAAGAGGGAGATGTTTTCTTCATAACTATTATAATGGATATTCTAATAAAAATTGGCTTATATTTTTTTCATCATAATGATAATTATGATCCCTGTATAGCAGCTGCCAGGGAAGATGAGTATTTTTAGCAGTAAAGATGATCGCTGTATCCTCTGTGCACGGGGGACCAGCATCTGGTCAACCACATCGCAGGGAATCAGCGTTTCAGCGCCACTGTAGACGTGCAAGGTGAGGAGACTGGAAAAGGTCTACATCAGGTAGAAAATTACCTAGGCTCAGGGAATGGATTCAGTTTAAAAGGTTTAATCAGGAGTGGATCATATCTTGAAAGTGGGTTCAAAAGGAAAAGTTGATTAATCTGTAATCTGAAAGGACAGATTTCCACCTCCCAACAACACAAGTGAAATAACAAATTGATTAGTTTTAACCCAATGTTTTAATTCATTGTAAAGTAGTGAAAATTGTATTTTTTGGGTTTTTTTACAGTAAACCTTTTTTATAGGTCCTGAAAGCTGAATCAGAGGAGTCTTCCAAACCGCTGGACGCCTCAGAAACATCCAGCCTTGTGAGAAGCAAGCATTCATGGAGGCGTACCTCAGACGGTACACCCCTGAAAGAAACCAAAGTGCCATAAACTCTTTACGCCATAGAAATTCAGGATGGCCATTTGCTGATCACAGCAGCCACTGACCTTCTCAGACCTTCAGGTGTGTTTTATATGAAAACACGAATTCAGTAGCATCCGTGTGATCCGATGAGCAACAAGTTATAAGACTTAACCAGATTTTCTTTTTCATTTTCTTTTTGGATGCTGATACTTCAGTTTTGACCATTTGCATAACATTTTACAACACTTACCAGATTCTCAGTTCCACCACTATTTCTATGCACTAAGGAAATGTATTTATAATAGATGTTCTTATAATGATAATAATATAATAATTACACATTTGTATCATTTTTCTAAGTCAGGGACTTCATATAATAGCACTTTACAGTCAGTCATTCACACACTGACGGTATTATTGTTCACAATGACCCATAATAATCTGAGTCATTTTTCAGTTACTTATAAAAAGAGGTGACCCCTTGTTAACACCTGTTTATTCCAGTGTGAAATCACTATTTTTAAATACTCAAATCCCAATGAGCTCTTCTTTGCTGAACACTATGAATTGTTTTTGTGCTTCTATGCATTTGAAATCTGACCAAATATACAATGAAAGCTCTAGTAGGTGTCATGTTCTGCTCCCCAGCCCCCGTTCACTGGTGCCTTGTCTGCCTTGTTGGTTGGTTATTGGGCCCACCTGCCTCTCATTTCCCTGATCACCTGTGCCCCTGTTTGTCTGATGGTTTGTGTTGGTTCGTCTGTCTTTTCTATTCACGTTCATGACTCCTGTTGCTTTTACATGACATGGCCTCATTAAAGACCTCAGCAAGCGTCACTGCCTCCCAGAGCCTCACTCACCTGCACTTTGGTCTCTGAATCGAAATCCACAGGACAGTAAGAAAGGACATTTAAACACAGTTTAGAAGACTGCAATAGTTATATCTATGAACCAATGATTAATTAGTAGTCTGTCTTTTGCAGATTTAAAGATGGACTAGAAAGTCTTAAATGTTTAAAGCCATACTTTGCAACTTTTTCATATTTTAAAATCATGTTCTTGAGCCAGTTTGTGCTAAAATGACCCTTTACAGGGTTAATGAAAGGCCACCCAGCCACTGTCGCCCCCTGTGGCCAGAATATTCCACTTGCAACTTGAGAGTGCCGGTCCGGTCTGTTGGGACTTGGAAAAATATGGAGCTGACATGCCTGGTGCTGCAGTCTGCTTCCTGCATGTTTTAGATCACACAGCTGATTTGTTTGATTTAGTGATGAACCGCTCCTGTAGACGCTAATGAAGGCCGAGGAGACGTTTCAGCAGTTAGATTAAGGTGTTAAAAAGACCAACGCACAGCGAGGAGATAAGTTTTACTTTTGCTTTAGCCAACAAACACTAGGGGGTGCTAAAAACAAGCCAAAACTGACTAGTGTTCTGCATCCAGTTTTGAAGTGATTCGCCTTTTCCAGTTGCAAACACCTGTGCAAATACTCTGTAGCGACCCATCTGTGACTCATACAGCGTCTTCAAGGCCAACATGGACTTTGGAATTCAAAATGCTCCAGGATTTGGATGTTCCTAAACCAGCAAGGTCATCATGTTACAGTTACGAGTCACGCTGTCTAGTTCAGCTGCTGTTGGCGCACGACTTCTCAACACATTCATGGGACAAGCAGCTTCCATGTTAAACATTTAGTTGTTTTATTCTGAATACTGAGCATGTTGGAAAAGTGACAGAAATGCTGGACACCATTTACAAATGGTTTTATTAAAGAAAATGTTAAATGTTTCCTTGTGGTTAAATGTTAATATTTAAATCCATGCCAGTGGCTGTGTATTAACAACATTATGTCCAATTCAGCAAGAGGGAAAGGAAACACCGCAAACATTAAAAACAGGAGGGCAGGAGCTCTCAAGTGAGTCCAAAGGTTTGATTAGGTGCAAAAAAAGGAAAGAAACTAACGTTTCGATTCGTCAGAGTTACTCTTTAAAAAATGTTATGTGACCTTTACTTATTATAGATTTGGTGTAATACTGTAACCTGATATGTGTCTGTAGATTCTGTATGTGATGCTTTTCCCTCTGAGTAAACATCCAGGTTAGCGAACACCCCTACCACCACCACCACCCCGCTTGGCTGCACCTGAAATCCTGTCCTTAGAGGTTGGTGTCCTAAGTTGTAACTCTGATTGCTCATGGATTAAATCACCCTCAATAGCTCCACTACAGCAGAGACCTTCTCAGTGCGATGCCTTTGAGTTGGAGCTCATCCTCTGGTTTCCTCCCTTTTTAATTGTTAATTTTAACCTGTTTATTTTATTAGGATGTGCAAATCCTTTTATCTCAGTCTTGACATTTTTGTGTGCAATGTTGCTACTCTATTCTAACCATCTCAGCAGTGTGATTCAGTTCCTGAAGCAGCTCAGCCGCCCCAGACCCTCACACTACCGCCACCATGTTTAACGCTGTTCTTTCATGATGTGACCAGATGAACATTAACTTTTTCACAAGCTTGTGAATAAATGGTTTTGCTAAAAGTTCTGGTTATGTTCTATAAAAATGTTTCATCCCTCCCTTTCTTCAGCTCTCCTTTCACATTTAAACACACAAATGTGCTACCAAGGCAACAGCTCCAGAGGAAACTACAACTCCAGACCCTCGGGGCTTTAACCAGGTAAAGGAAGTTCCCCACCCCACCCCTCGTGTCTGCAGGGGGAATGAGCTGACAGAAAGTGCCCAGAGACACAAAAACAAGAGCTGGTCTATTCTTTAGAACACCAGAAGAGGCCATGACAGCATAGAAACAGCCATCAAATCTGCTCTGTAACAAATACATCCTCCTCCAGCCAACTGTGATAGAAGCATCCAATTCCACAGTCCTATAGTTTCACCCTCACATGTGCTTCTTTGGCTCAGTCTCAGTTCAGCTGGAATAATGAAACAGACTCTCAAAAGTCAAACTAAATTCTAAAAGACACGATGTCTCTGCTGTTATAAGGATACAGTCCTCTTTCAGTGAGTAAGCCTCTGCAATCTGGGAAAAAGGAAAAGTTATCATTCAAACAAACAACCGACGTTATTCAAATCCATGAAGATGACTTACAGAAAATAAAACATGAAAGAGAATTTCTCTGTGGAACAAACTACACTATGAGTGATGCTTCTCCACTTAGCTCAGGCGTTTCAACACTATGCTTCTGCCAGAAATTCCTCAAACACTTTAAAGCCGAGGATCACATGCTGACATCCTACCAGATCAGGAGCTGAATCTTAGACATGGAGTCACATGAACCTGATTAGAGACAGGATTAATGAGCTTTTGTTCCCATCTAGTTGCTTCTACCTTCATTTCAACAACCAGTGGACCAATTTATAATGTAGAGCAGCAAATAAGTTGCTGCTCTGTAGATCTTCTAAAGCCTCCATCACACCCACTCTGAGTCTTGTTTCTGTAGAATTGCTCTTGACCGTAAATCAGGAGAACAATCTTTTATGTATCTCTGGACATAATAAGCTGATCTGGTGTTGATCAGGTTCTACAGGTATTTAAATCTAACATCAACTTACAAAAATGCAAAACAGACATCAGATTTACTTATTAAACAAAACGCCACACAACGTTTTTCTAGAATATATTCCTCTGTGTTTTTCACAACAGTTCAAACACCATGCACACACACACACACACACACACACTCACCTGGTGCAGAGACTGTGGCAGCAGACAATAGTCATCGTCGTTTTGGTTCAGGTACTGCAGGGAGGCCAGCAGCTCTGGGCTGAGGCTCTGTGGATCGTCTGTAGAGACAACGCCTGCAAACACAACCAGGCTAAATAAGCTAAGGGCTGGAACATACTTGCTGTTTAACCTCGCGTTGGTGCAGGCTGCGTCTTTGTTCACATACTTGCTGCTACACTGCACTGCATGTAGTACTGGAGTGTTCCACTAGGGGGCACAGTAGAGTACTCAGACCAGATAGAGAGCCGGTACAACCAAAACAAACATGGCATCAATAAAAGAAATCAGTAACTGGTTAATTTTAAGATCACAACAGAAAAAAGACAGCAGCAGTATCGTAGATGGTGTGAAAAATGGTGTGAACCATGAGTGTGTCTCGCTCGTATAACCTGCTGGTTACTCGTATATTACAGCGTTCAGATGCTTCGCGGTTATTTCGGGGGACACGCACAAACAATGCTTCAAATTAAATACGTATGCGTCGTTAAACAGCAAGTATGTTCCAGGCCTAATGCTACAGCTAAGAACGGCAACTGGTGTTTAGCGCTCTCTCGTTTACTGTGAAAATGCACGCTCCGGTATCAGGGGGATGTGGCTTGCTTGTTTTGCAGATTTGCCATTGCAGCTTTAATAAACAGGAGGGTGAGTGTGTGTTGCATTTTTTCCTGAAGTCCTGTCTTGTTTCTTTCAACTACGTCGCATCACTTGTTTAAAGTCAATAGTCAAAAGGCCAACTCAGTCCTTTTTGGTGTCAGCGCTCAATTGAGCGTCTCCAGAGTGCAGAATGCAGCAGCTAGATTCCTGACAAACACCTCCAGATGCTGTTACATTTCACCCATCCTTGGCCGTTTGCACTGGCTGCCCGTTAAATACCGCATCCAGTTTAAAGTTTTAACTTTTTTTTTACAATGCCCTGAATGGTCCAGCCCCCGCTTATCTGTCAGAACTGCTCAAAGCTTATGTACCCTCCAGAACCCTGAGATCGGCAGATCACCTGCTCTTGTGCATCCCAAGGATGAAATATAAATCCCGTGGGGAGCGGGCCTTCGTGTTCGCTGCCAAGCTTTGGAATGCTCTCCCCCTCAGTGTCCGACAGGCCCCGTCACTGTGTCGATTCAAGTCTGTGCTGAAGGCCTATTTTTATCATTTAGCCTTTGATCCATGATCTGGCTGTTAGTGTTTTAGTCTGTGGTATCTTACCTGTTGACATGCTAACCTTTTAATTTATTTTTTATGTTTTTAGTTGTGTCCTTGTCTATGCTCTAGTATGTTTGTTTTAAATCTTTTAATTTATCATCCCTTTAATCTTTTATCTGAGTTTCCTTCTTTTTTACTACTGTACAGCACTTTGGTCAGCTGTCATGCTGTTTTTAAATGTGCTTTATAAATAAACCTGGCATGGTATAATCTCATGAAGATTTTTGCACAGAATAACGCACATTAAACAATTTCAGTAGTTTTGTTGCTGACATTTTCAGTACCTTTCTAAATGAGGAACACCATTACTGTGAACAAGTCGCCCAAGCAGCCAAAACAATAACCTCCAACGTAACATATCAAAAACACATAGTAGATTTCTCTCGCTCATAAAACACCCATCCTCATTTCCACACAACCTGTCACTATTACAGTCCTTTAAGTTTCTGGGCACATACATCAGTAACGCCCTCAAATGGAAACAGCACTCAGAACAGATTTACAAAAAAGCCAATAAAAGATTATTTTTCTCAGACAGCTAAAAAAAATGTAGGGTAAGGCACAGCATCCTTGTTCAGTTCTATACTGCTCTCATTTAAAGTACACTCACCTCATCCATAATTGTCTGGTATGGTCATTTGGACTCCAACTCACATAAAAAACTACAACGCACAACAGATAAATCGTCTAAAATTATAGGTCATACCTACGTTCCACTTTACCATAGACGCATCTCACTCTGCACGACATCTGTTCACACTACTGCCTTCTGGAAGACGCTACAGGTCTTTACAAATAAAATCAACTAGATTCAAAAACAGCTATAAAGTCACTAAATGTCTGAATCTGGATCTGATTCCACACCCCTGATTTAAACCATGTGACTGAAGGCTACTCAGTGATCAGATGTTTCACAAGGACAGTCAAAAATTAAACTTTACTTCCTGCGTAAGCCATCAGTCTTTAAAAGGAGACTATCAGGTGTAGCAACCTGATATCCTGATGTCTAAGGGGCACGGCTCTAAATACTCAGACTTGTTTTGGTGAACAAAAAGTCTTTTCATTATTAAAATGGCTCCAGCGCTATTAAGGTCTAAGCTTGTAATTGCAGAACGTTTCCAGAGAGCGTGTGTAGAGTATAGAGTCCATGTGAACACTAGAAACATCCTGCTGCCATTTCTGCAACAACTATTCCACATTAGCTGCTACACAACAGAAAAATAGTGTCTATCAAACAAAAAAAACAAGAAGTCATTTACCTGTGACATAATCGGATAACGCCTCCCCCGTTAGTGTTTGGACAGCATCAGGACCTCTGGGCAGACTGGTGTTTTTGTTCCCCATCACCGTCGCCACCTCTGCAGTCTCCTAGTCCCAAATCAGCTGTCAAAACAAACAGACACAAAAAATTTATAAACAAGAATAAAAAACACACTGATTTTTATATTTATTAGTGATGAGGTTTAAAATGACATCACATGAGCTGTTTTAAGATGGCAGCAATCAGAGCGTACAGGGGTGAAAAAATATTCTAGCCTAGTGAACTAGACCAAATTCTTGCTTCGCAGAGTTTGGTCTAGGCACGCTTCATTGGAACCCTCGCAGCCTGATCCACTGCTGTGGCTGTCCAATCACAGCTCGCTATAGTTTTGGTTGGGCCAATCACAGCGCTCTATATTGTGGGCCAATCACAGCGCTCTATATTTTGGGCCAATCACAGAGCGGGAGTAGCCGATGACGTCAGAGCTGCGGCCGCGAACCCAAGCAACATGGCGGTGGCGCAGGAACCACGTTCTTTTGAAACGGCTTTGTCATCAACATTGGATTATTTAGACTCCAACGTGCGTAAGTCTGTCTGATATACTTAGCGGCTTCTTATTTTTATCAAACAAAGTAGTGCAATGTCCCAGTACACCTGATATTCACATGTTTTTATACAAAAACGACAGAAATCATTGATGTTAGACGCCATTGCTGCCTCCCTCTTTTCCGTCGCTGTGATTACGTCACGTTGTTCATTACTCTGATTGGTCCTAGCGCTATCCAATTGCGTGCTGACATTTTGAAAGACAACCGTAGATCCCGCCTCACGACTGAGAGCCGTCAATGGGTCGTGGCCAGACTATATATTCACATGCGATGTTGGTAGAGGAGTTAAGTGGCCGCCTTGCAATCGGAAGATCGCAGGTTCGCGTCCCGCTCAGTCTGTCGCTGGCGTTGTGTCCTTGGGCAAGACACTTAACCCGCCTTGCCTGCTGGTGGTGGTCGGAGGGACTGGTGGCGCCAGTGTACGGCAGGCCTCGCCTCTGTCAGTGCGCCCCAGGGCAGCTGTAGCTACAATGTAGCTCATCATCACCAGCGTGTGAATGTGTGTGTGAATGGGTGGATGACTGATTGTGTTGTGAAGGGCCTTGGGGGGTTGTAGAACCCTAAATAGGCGCTATACAAATACAGGCCATTTACCATTTACCATATATAGGATGGCTTGCCAGGCTAACAATATCCATGATTTTTATATGATTTGATATTAATGTTTCACTTTTTAAGCCAGCCCCAGTTATTTGTGTTAGATCTCCAGACTTCCATCTATCATAATTAAATTTTTCTGAATTCCATGTTTTATTATTTTTATCATTTCTTTCACTGCGTTAATTTGGTGGATTAATAAAACGTCCAAAATTCTCAGGAAAAAGATCCCACTGCTGTTAAAGCCTAACTTTACCATCACTGGTGTCCTGTTGCTGCCCAGCACTGCTCAGACTAGTAGTTAGCTCATCAATCCTGTCTGATGTAAACTATTTCCCCAAACAGAGGCTGATCCGGTAGCTATCTAAAATGTGTTGATTGTAATTCAGTTATAGCTTGTCGTGTAACATGTGCTAAGTGTGAAACACGGCTAATAGCTGCTGTTATAGTTAACTGGTTTATCTTTTTATTAAGTTTTTAACATTTTGTAACAGAAAATAACCAAACCAACCCCATCCCCCCACCCCGCTACACTGGATCAACTATAAGAAACAGACAGGTCTCACCGGGACACGAAATCAAAGCACGAAAGAAACAATCACAAAAAATGATTCACAGGCACGCCATCAAAATAACAACAGCCCCTCAAACTGTGTCTGATCTTCTCCAGGTGGATATGGGACACGGCCTCCGCAACCCAGGGGTGAGAGTCCTTCCATCTGGACTGTATAAGTCTTTTGGCCAGCAAACAGCAAAAGACGATCACATTTAACCAGTATGTGTCCAAAGGAGCATCCACCATGACCACTCCAAGCAAAGTGGTCAAAGGGTTGTTAAAAAATTAGGTCAATTCCTGTGACGCCTCCTTGGTGGAGGTTAAAAGAACAGAAAATAAAGCAGACCCTTTGGATACACGCTGCAGTCTTTTTACCTCGCTTGTTATCGTATGAACTGACAAAATCACGCGTGATCTTGCAATTCTCCAGGGATTTTGTGATCTTAAAACACATTCGCAGCCGTTGCACATCTTGCAGGTAGGAGGGGCCCCAGCATTGAGGATGAGGTGAAAACGTATTACGTTACGCACCGCTTACGAATCCGGTGAAAAGCCCCTGTGACATAACTAGAGTTATTATAAAATGCCAGTTTGTCAAATTTGCCGTGGACTACGGAACAAGAATCACTTCAACACAAATTTCTTCATCATGTAACTTATATTTGCAGCCTAGAAGAAAAGCCATGTGACTACATTCTGCTCTCACAGCACGTTACCTGTCAGGAGAACATTATGGACTGTGACATAAAGCACAAACGCCAGGAGCAGAGAATGACTCACAGGATTAGCAGCAACACTTTAAGAAAAATGTGAGGGAGGATGAAGATGAAACTGTGGGGTGTGCATTATGACATTTCTGGGTTTTCTTTTGTTTGTCTTTGGGAATCATTTCTCACTCATTCATCTTCTATACTGCTAATCCTCACTAGAGTTGCTGGGAGTCCGTGTCTGTGTCCAACAGTCATCGGGCAAGAGGCGGGGGACAACACCATGGACAAGTCTCCAGTCCATCACGGGGACACAGAGATAAACAGATGTCAAGTGGGCCGGGCCAGTACAATAAAGTACAGTATAAGTACTTGTTTTCTCGTTTTTGAGCAAAAAAAAAACACATACATTAGACATTTTTCGTATTAAATAAAAACATTTTTAAAACATATCATGAACAACCTCAGCTATTTTTAATACATTTGCAGTGGTCTCTAGTAGGATTGAATGCCTTGTAAGTTGTAAAACAAAAGCTCTGGTGCACCTGTTTCAGGAAGAAGTGAACCAGATCAGAGCTGAGCTTCAGACGACAGGATCTGGAGTCTTACTCAAGGGGGAACCCGTCTGGGTCACAAATGAGGCAAACACGGAAGTGGCAAAAATTGCAGTTCTCCCCTCATCCACTGGGGGTGGGTCCAGAAGTGAGCAAATCCTCATAGACCCCCATGTTAAAAATGCCAATTTCACAGCTGAAAAAAAGATCTTTACAGCCTGGTTCAATTTTCCATTTTGTGTTTAATAGGTCTAGTTTATAGTCCTGACAACTCTGAGGGGGGTGGATTTTTTTGTAACTCTTTCGTTTAGGTGTAATAAAATGCTTGAAATTATGAATAATTAGATTTGATTGACAGGAAGCATGAGCGTCAGAGCAAGCGTTAGAGCTAGCTTCAGAGCTAGCATAAGCAGCTAGCTCCAAGGAAGGCCTCAGCCTCACGTTAATAGATGTTCGGCCATTTCAACTCTGAACTTTAGTTGTGTTTTCTGCGTGTTCGTGTTTGGATGTTAATCATGGAATTATTTGGACAAAGAGGGAAAGCTGTGGAATTATTTGCACCAAGAGACCATCCAAGAAGTCTCTGCTTCATTTTTATCAGTAAGTAAAATTATATTTCTGTACTTTATTTCGCTGGTTGAATGGGGGAAGATGCTTTGTGTTTAACATAACACTGCTTGGTCAAAGATGGGTTGAAATATGTGTTCGTGGGGCTGACTGGGTACCGTAACTCGAGCTAGGTAAGCTAACCGAGGCTAGCTGAGGCTTCGGGACGAAGATCCACGAGGTCATCGCTGCAGAATGGAGGTTTGCCGAGTTTGGGCAACGTGCCTCTCCTTTTACCAGCAGCGGCCTGCGATCAGAGATCCGCGAATGTGCCGCTTAATCCTTGCGGAGGCACGCAGTCCAGCGAGGCGGGCGCCCGACCTCTCTACACACAGGCAGCCGCACACTCCCTTCTCCCGAGGGAGCTGGGACGCGCGGCTGCTTGACTACCGTCTGACGCTGTGGTTGTAGCCTGTGGAACTCTCTGACGGAGACTACAGAAACAATCCAGCTGTTTGAGCTGATCTCGTTACACTTTGGAGTCGCTCAACTGCGTTTCTCTCGCTAAAAGCGCCCGAAAAACTCCACTAGCTTCGAGTTAGCATGCCGCTAAGGTCCCGCTGATCTGCCCCGGAGTGGAGCGGAGCGGGACATCGTGTAAGCAGCCAGCGCGCACGGCTCCGATCGCAGCGGTCTGAGGCTCTGCTTGTATTTTTACAGTCCATATTACAGCTCCACAGACGACCAACGCTGCTGCCTCGCACGGAAGCCAGACAGCTGCGTGGTTCGCTGTCTCGGTTCTCCATCTTAGCTTCGTGTGTTAGCTCAGTTTAGCTTCCTACATTGGTTTTGTTATCTCCAACCCTCACTGCCCCACCCTCAGCTCCACCTCTTTTCCCATTTATGGATTGTCTGGACGTGAAGAAGCGTGTGTCACGGCCAAAATGGAGGCGGTGGGAACCTCCCATTTTGCATCATTCTGAATATGTATTTCCAAATGGGCGGGCTATGTCCATAGATTTATATGTCGATGGTCTTACTTCCTGATATGTGGACATCTCTCCTCTGATTGGCTAACAGCAACACGACTCTACCACTGACTCTGTTTGCTCTGCAACGTTGGTGTTTTATCTCCACTAATAACACAAGCCTGGAGGAGTTCTGCTGTGTGGTGGAGTTGCTAATGCTAATGGTTAGCTTCTACTAGCCCAGACGTTCTCTGCTGTTTCCTGGACGCTAAACCAACAACAGCCTTCCCCGTCGTGAGTCAAGATGGGTGAGTCCATGAATGTTGAGTGACAGTGTGACGTAGATCTGTCAGGATTTTCTAATCCTAGAGTTTCACCTAGAGTCTATTTTCTATCAGAAGCTAATGCAGGAGATAGGTGGAGGAGACTATTTTCATGTTCAGCCTGCATGAAAAACTCAGAGTGACCCATTAGAATCAGAAATAATAATCAAAAATGTTTTTTCAGTGAAATTGACCTTTATGAAATTTTGGACTGACAAGAACCAACCCCCCCCCACACACACACACACACAACCATCTTTAGTGGTGCTATAGCTTCTCTAAGAGTGTTAGCTTTTCTACTGACTCACACAGTGCCCCTAGTGGAGGACTTGGCATACAACACCAGGGATTTGGGGGTTAAGGCCTGGTAGGAGGGAGGAGGTTGGATGGGTGGGGCTGCCAAACAGTGGTCTCCCCCTTCAGCCTCCAGCTCCAGCCCTTGTCCTGCCTCCCCAGTTTTAACTGCTTTATGACATGTAGGGCCAGGAGGAGGATGGTAGAAGATGGGGGATTCTGTTTCCCGCCAGTGGTAGGACCCCCCCCCCCCCATGTTGACTGCTTCCCCGAATTTCAGTGCATATTAGACATACAGTATACATCACCACACACCAACCTACACTACCAGACACACACAACATTGATCCACCTGTGGGTGAGTGGTAATGGCTGAGGCTTCACCCCCGCAGCTTCTGCCCTCTATCCTCTGTCGATCTGGCGGGGCTGGGGATCTGGACCTACCTGCGGGGCTTTGGGGCCATTGCAAGGATGGATTGGTGGGGATGGGTGCCCATGAGTTGGGATATGGTCTGGGGGCCCTGGCCCATGCTGCGGCATGGTGGGTGGGTGGCTGGATCTCGGGCATCTTGGGCTGCCTGCTGCCTTGTGGGCTGCTCCTGGAATGGGGAGGGCCCGCCGCTGCTTGGCCACCAAAGTTTTGCGGCCAAGGGTGTCCTCTCCGACTACCATCCTCACCATCACTTTTGGTTTGGGAGCACGGTTGGGGAGTGGTTGCTCACACCACTGGGGGGCGGGGCCCAGGCTTGGTTGCCCCATTCTGGCTGTCTGGGGGCAGCCCCTCCCTCACCACATACACAACATTTAAAATCCAAAACAAAACAACACTCATGGTGACAAATCCACCTTCAGCCAAAACGATTCACATAAACACAGCTTAGACCTGCACACTTAGGTAACCACACAAACACACACGTGTGAACATATTCTATAAGACAGACGCACGCGCACACACACACATACATACACACACACACACACACACAGAGAGTGAGAGCGAGAAGTACATGCCACTACAAATGTAATAGTTTCTATTCCATTTATTCTTGTACTCTTGGAAATATTGTTAAGATTCTTTAGTAAATATTTTATATGCATTCTTTACTCTCTAAATGTATCCAGCGGGCTGCATTGGTGGTTTGGTTCACGGGCCGTATGTTTGGTACCCCTGATTTAGCGTCTCTAATTAACTTGACATGCATGTTCTCAGTCTGAGGGAGGAAATCACATGCATGGGGAGAACATGCTAACTCCATGCAGAAAGACGTCTGCTGGGCTTTGAACCTGCAGCCTCCTCGCTGTGAGGCAACAGTCCTATGAACTGAGTCAGTTCATGCCATGAAAATAATTGACCCTTACAGTCACTTTGTGCGGTACCTGTTTTACAACTCTTAGCTGCTCAGTAGAGGTTATCTTTTAACTGTATTTTTTCTGTTATTATACTTTATTGTTACAAAGGGTTATGTTGATAATTTTACTGATAGTTCTTTTGTAAAGCTCAAACTAGGTTGTATGACTCAGATGTTTTATTAAAAAAAACGTATAGGTAGTATAGTCTATAGGCTGTATGTATGTATGTATGTATGTATGTATGTATGTATGTATGTATGTATGTATGATGGATGGATGGATGGATGGATGGATGGATGGATGGATGGATGGATGGATGGATGGATGGATGGATGGAAAAGAACCATATCCAGGAGTGCAGCAGAGTTTGCTTCATCGGGCAGCTTTTGAGGCAACCTTCTGGCTTATTCCTGAAAATAATATTTCAATTTTATAATTGAGTTTTCAACTTTTTCAGGATTGTTTTATTTTAATCTTCATATTTCATATTTAATGTAGACAGATAATCCTTGGTCTGGTTTTGTTGTAGTTTTAAACCAAACTCTGAAACAAAATCTTAAATAGAATACCAAACACAGGTGTGTGTGTGTGTGTGTGTGTGTGTGTGTGTGTGTGTGTGTGTGTGTGTGTGTGTGTGTGTGTGTTCGTAATAATAATAATAATAATAATTATAGCAACAACAATCCCCTTATCATCATCATCATCATCATCATCATCATCATCATCATCATCATCATCATCATCATCATCATCGTCATCATCACATCTCTGATCAAACATTCCCCCTGGCTGAAATGAGGCCATGTCATGATCCTAATGGTGGTTTAAAGTACCGCGTTAAGCCCGCCGAGCCCTACCGAACCACAGCACATGTTCTGTTCGGGTTCTGTTCCCTCTGAGACGTGTTGGTGTTGATGAGAGCCATCTACCAGGACGGAAGATGACGGGTCATGAGGATGGAGACAAGAGCCGAACTCACCCAGCTGCAGGATGAGGAGTCTCAGCTTGTCGTCGGAGCATCAGCGCACCAGAGCCGTGGTGATGTTTTCCTCTTCTACAGCAGAACCCAGCCTCTGTTTACTCCTGGTTCCCTTCACCGCGGAGCTCAAACACAATTATTCTGCACGGACTTGTCTCTCTGCGGTGAGTCCGAGGCTGCCCTCTGCTGGCAGATGTGTGCATCTGGCTCCTGTTGTTTATGTAACGTGGGAAACCAGATGATGAGCTGCAGACTCCTCCTGGATACCAGAGGAAATAACTAACTACATTACTCTATCACTGTTACACAATGATACAAGATTTCTGTTTATCTGCTGAATATTTATAGTGTTTGTTATAAATACTGCATCAAAATGGCGTAAACATGTATTATTGATTTTTACGTGAGCTAAAAGCTTGTTTTCATGATATTGGGCAGCAGGATTTTGGCGGTATACCAGGTTCAAGTATACAAAGTAACAGATTGTACACAAAAATAAAAACAAAATCATATGCCAGCTCTATAGAACTGTTACATACATTCAAATACATTGTAGGTAGTGCAAATATTGATCATTTATAAAGCTTTTTTGTTTAGTGATGCAGTAATCAATTGTATGTAAGCTAGAGTGTCCTTATAGTGTAGGATTAGGTTTTGGTTACTGTACTTGCATTTGTGGAGAAAGAATTTAGCTAGAATATGTAACAAATTTATTATTAATTAAACATGTTTTTTTCTGTGCCAGCGAGAAAAACAAAATACAACATTTACCCATTTCAAAGTGAAGTCCTCGTAGAGCTGTCCAATAATAAATCTGCTAAAGCCTTTCCCAAAGGTTGTAAAGTGTGAACAGATCCAAAAGAGGAGCTGAACAGTCAGGGTGGCTTACACAAAAACAACAGTTCACATCAATGTCCCTCTTGAACTTTGTCATGTAATAATTTCCTGGATAACATTCATGAAAGATTTTGAATGAGACTTCTTTCACCTCATTTGTTACAAGATACCTGGTAGGGAATAGGGAGCCTAAGCCAGACCATGGGTCCCCCACTGCCAAAAATGAATGGGAGTCTATGAGAGGATAAAAGTTATTCTCTGATCCCATTTGATATGTAGGCCTACCACGGATTTAACATATGATGTCCGTGAATTTTAAAGACACATTTTGATGCCAAGAAAGTGCTTATTTTTGAACGGCAGCAAAAGTTATTTTAGGTTTTGTGTGAAAAGACATAATGGACCAAACTGTTGTCATCAAACCAGACACCGAGATGAGAAGATTAGTTTAGTGAGCTTCGAATCCTTTTTCCAGGACGACAGAAGGAGCATTAAACGTGGAGAAAACCACTATAAATCTGGTCATGAAGTAAGTAGCAGCTACGCTGGGGGAGAAGAGAATCTGCTATGATGTCATATATGACACATCTGGGGTCTGGCTGTGTTTATTAATGAGAGATGGTGCAACCGACGCATGTCACCGTTAAACAACAACTCTGCACAAAAGACACTGAGTTACTGGCTGTTGGTCCCTGGCCTTATTACATCCCGAGAGAGTTTTCACATTATAGCATTAATGTGTACATCCTTCCCTCAGCCGATGCGGGTGCTGCATGTGAGCAGTTTCAAAGCTCAGTGGACCAGCTACATAACGACCATCCAGACGCTTGTCTGCTCATCAGCAGGGACTTTAATCACGCCTCGATCTCCACCAATCTCCCAACTTTTACCCAATATGTGAAGTGCCACACCAGAGACAAGTGCGTTTACATGCACATCAGAAAACCGAACTTTTGCCCTAAAAAGACTAACATCGTTTTTTTTTAATGCATGTAAACGCGTTAGTCTGGCTGAAAGTGAATTTCTTCTAATCGGGCTGAAGCACCCAGATAATGCGGTAGTTATCTGACTTCCTTCTGCATGTAAACGGGTCAGCCGAGCTGAACCGAGTAGACGCTCGCATTCCGGAAGTGACGCAACCAGAGTAGCGCTCGTCTGATAATATCACCGCCACAACGTACCACGCGTAACAACATCTAACAGCGCAGTATGTACCAATAAGCTGTGCTGCAGCATTGCTGTTCATTCTTTCATCCACGGTGCATATCCTGTTTCAATTCCGTCTCATTTACTCCCGCCAGCGTTTGTTTACAAGTTGTGTTGCTACAAGCTAACCGGAAGTGACGCGTCCGCAGTAGCACTCGTCTGATCACCGCCACAATTCAACACGCGTAACAACATCTAACAGTGCAGTACGTACCAATAAGCTGTGCTGCAGCGTTGTTGTTGTCTATTCTTTCATCCACGATGTATTTCCTGTTTCAATTCCGTCTCATTTACTCCCGCCAGCGTTTGTTTACAAGTTGTGTTGCTACAAGCTAACCGGAACAATGCCCGACATGAAAGGGCGCATGTCTCCCCCTACTGTACCGGAGTAGAACGAACTTCATTTGCGAGGTCGGTTTTCTAAAGCGCATGTAAACGAGGATAAAGACTTGCAGCTTATTATCATAAGATCGACCAGGATCGACTTAGATGTTGATACTGCCCATGTAAACGCACTGAATAAGACAATTGACCTGCTGAATGCCAATGTAAAAGACGCTTCCACCCCCTTCCTCCCCCCTCTCGGTCGCTCTGATCGCAATCTCATACATCTGATCCCTGAACACACACCCAGGGCAAAAAGGGAACCTCCACAGAAGAAGTCAGTGAAAGTGTGGTCTGAGGAAGCTAGTGAGAAGATGTTTCTCCAACAATAAGCCCTGGTTGACCCCTGAGCTCAAATCCCTGCTGAACAATAAGAAAACTTTTATCACTGGTGACAAAGAGGAGGAGAGACGAGTCCAGAAGGAGCTCAAAAACACAAGATCAGACGGGCAAAAGACGGCTACAGGAAGAAGCTGGAGGAACAGATGGAGCAGAATAATGCTTGAGGTGCATGAAGAGGCCTCAGAAACATCGCTGGACACAGTGTGGGGAGTGGTGCTGGTGGGACAGTCTACCGGGATCAGAACTGGGCCGATGAGCTTAATCTGTTCTTCAACAGGTTTGACTCCAGACCCCCCACATGTGCAACAGGCACCCCTATCTGATCCAGAAGCCTGAATCACTGTCAGTTTGACAGCCTTCTCAGAGAGAAAGACCACATCTATGGACTGCTGTACCACACTGAGGTAAGATGGTTAAACCGAGGTGCTGTGATGAAAGTGAACAGTTGATGAAAGAAAAGGGCCAACCAGTGTTAGAATTTCATTCTGCAGAATGGATGCAGGACCTTGCATTTATGGTGGATGTAGAGCACCTGAAGAACTTGAACAAACAGCTGCAAGAGCGCAACAAAGTTGTCACGCAGTATTATGAGCATATGTTCTTTCAAGTTGAAGCTGTCATTGTGGGAAATGCAACTCGCCTGTGGTGATGCAGCTCACTTCCCGTCTGAAAAATGTGTGCTCGACCCAACATGTGGCAGACATGAAGCGGTTCAAAGATAAAATAACGAGACTGTTGCGGGAGTTTGAGCAACACTTTCAGATTTTTGGTCAACTGGAAAAGACTTTAAAGTTTTTTGCCTACTATTCACTGTGAATCCCTCTGATCTGCCCGTCAGCATCCAATTTGAAATAATACAGAAGACTTGTAGTGTGACTCAGATTTGAAGGGCAAATTTGCCGCGACTGGCTTGAACACGTTTTATCAGAATCTCTTGCCAGGTTACCCCAACTTGACAGCCCTCGCTGCTGTTGTGCATGTTTGGAACCACATATCTTTGTGAGCAAGTTTTCTCTGTAATGAGCATAAATAAAACAAAGCACAAGCACTTTAATCACATCCTGAAGTTGGCTGACACTCAGAATGTGACGCCTGATATTGATGCGCTGGTGAAAGCTAAAAGATGCCAGGTATCAAGAGTCACATAAACTATGCAACCCCACTTACAGTGCTGCATGAGACACTGTGATATAGTTCTGTGATCTGTGAAATAGTTCTGTGAATCACTGAGTCATTGAGTCTTCTTTTTCTTTAGAATTTTCAAATAACTTGAGGTGTTTTATGGTTATAGTGGTAGTAGTTTTATGGTTATATTTTGGACACACTGGCCTCAGGCTCCAGCTTTATGTTTTATGTTGATCGTATTAAAACAAAGAAAACAATCTGAAGTCATTGTTTTGAAGTTATATATACTATGATTTTACTGGTCCGGCCCACTTGGGAATAGATTTTCCTTCATGTGGCCCCTGAGCTAAAATGAGTTTGACACCCCTGCCCTAAACTCACACCACTCCACACCTTCTCCCCAACCCCCCACAGCACCACACTCTCCCTCGCTTCCCCCCTCTCACTCCCATCTGACCAGGTGAGGAGAGAACAGAGATGACTTAAGAGAAGAAAAGCTGCAGGACCTGATGGGATCAGCCCCAGACTGCTCAGAGACTGTGTTGACCAGCTTTGTGAAGTGGTCATGCACATGTTCAACCTGAGCCTTCGTCTGGAGCAGGTCCCCATCCTGTGGAAGACCTCCTGTGTGATTTCAGTTCCTAAAACATCACATCCCCAGGGAACCAGACCACTACTACCTGATGAAGACCATGGAGAGACTCATCCTCACCCACCTACGCTCCGTGGTGAGCCCAGAGATAGAGCTTCACAACTCAAGGACTAAGGAGGTTCTGTGCAGTCCCGGAGCTTTCGCAAGGTACGGTGCTCTCATCCTTTGTATTTACCTTGTGTGTAGACCCGCGCGCACACACACACACACACACACACACACACACACACACACTGCTTTCTTGCCTTCTGGTAATCTGGTTAAAATAAATGTATCGTCATCTTTTAGAGACTGCATCTCTTCACACATGGCTTTCTTCCATTCCTTGGCTTCATCTGATGCTATAGCTTCACTGAGTGGCATAGATAACACAATAATCTGTAACAATAATCCAAGTCAGTTTCCATTTTACTGCTTTCACATTCTTTTACATCTGTTCCATAATCACTCAAATATCCTGGTTTTCTTCTTATTCTGGGTGGATAGCGTTTTGTTTCAGCTTCTGCTTCTTGCTCCTCATTACTCTGTCAGGTCAGCTTGTCTATCTGCAGTTGCACCTGAAATCCTAGCTTTTTCTTGTTTTACTGTTGATGTCTCATTCCCTCTTTGTCTGGACTGTCTGGTCTCTCTTCTAAAATCAAGAACTTCATCACATCGCTCCAACACTTTGGTCCTGAATCTTGATTTTATAAATATCTCACATCCTTTTAAATTATAACAACTTTGTCTCTTTTCAAATTTTGTTTGTTTATCTCTTGGTAAAGATTTCATATGAGCTTTATAGATCAATATTAGAATATCATAATCAACCAGATTGTCAAATTTTTATATTTGTAACTCAGCAAATAATGGCCTGATTGGAGCTCTGTAACTACTTTGACTAATGATTCTTATTGCTCTTTTTTGCAAAATCAAAACTGGATTAGTGTATATTTATATGTAGTTCCCCTCATTTCAATGCAATGGAACAATCAGAGTATTATATAATAGACATAATGCATCATTATTCACGACTGCTGTACTTTGTGTAATATAGCAATAGTGTTTGGTATTTTTATTTTTATACCATTAATATGTGGATTCCAGGGAATATTTTCATCAATAACGACCCCCAAATACTTTATTTCCCTCACTCTATCAATAGTAACGCCTTCTATAGCCAGTGAAATGTTTGTATTTACTCCTCTTTGACTAAATACCATAAAAGTAAATTTTTCAAGATTTAGGGATAGTTTATTTACATTAAACCACTGTGTCAGTGTTCCTAGTTCGATTTGAGTCACTTCTGTCATACGCTTTATATTGTCACTTGCATAGAAAAACATTGTCATCTGCAAATAAAATAAATTTCAACAATTTAGATACATTTGTAATATCATTAATATATAAATGGAACGGACCCCTGAGGTACCCACATGTAATGTTACATGTGTCTGAATGTAATTGTTTATCTGAACGTATTGTTGTCTGTTCTTTACAGGAGTCATCACCTATAATACCGTGGATATCTACGTCCTATTATAGTCTTTTAGACCATTAAAATAAATTGTATTGGAAAAATAAATTAAAAATGTTTTGAGTTGGGACAAAGCAAGCTAACAGCCAGGCATCGGCTCTTATGCTGTTGTGAAGATGGAATACACAAACCGATCGGAGTTTTGTTTCCCATAACACGAGTCGTCAACGGTAAGACATCATTTATGCGTTTCACGTTATGAAATGAGCTTTGTTGTGCTGGTTTGTTCGCTGCTGGTTCATATTTGTTTATTTTCGGCCTTTGTGTCGACATATAGGTAAATCTCGTTTTGGAGTGCGCGTGCTCGTGAGGTGCATGTGAGCTGGTTGAAGAAGGCAAGATTAAACAAACGCTTCAATGTTAAATATCAGCTTCTCAGCCAGTGGAAAATCATTAGGAAGCCATTATAGACATTTTTTCAAGTAGAAAAGTGAAAATTTCAGGTGATGACCCCTTTAAATAACTTGTGATCCAATGAAGTGCTACTGATACCATACTTACTGAGTTTGCTAAGAAGAATGTTATTGTATCAAATGCTTTCTTAAGATTGATAAAAATACTAACTGCATAGTTTTTCTTATCTATTTCAGTGAAAAAACTTTCCATTAGTTCCATTAATGCCATTGATGTTGAGTGATTTGTCCTGAAACCAGCTGTCTCATACTTGTTAATATCACATAACGTAGTTTAGCACTTTAGAGAGAGAGAGAGACGCCTGTCATCCTGTTCTGGAGGTCGGGGCGGGCGGTTGTGACCTGGTTCTGACCCAGAAACCAGCTCGAATGGCCCTACGGTATTTTTTAAAAGCCGCCCATCTTATTCTGGAAGTTGGGGCGGCGGTTCTGCCTGGTTCCGACGCTGATCTGGGCTCCAGGAGCCCGCAGGCAATTTTTTTTAAAAAAACTAAAACTACCCACTCTCCACACTGAGCTGGGGCAGTGCCTAGCTTAGAACTCCCTCTGGTTACATCAGAGGTTAAGATTTAGAAAAAAGAGCGTTTTAGAAACTTTGCTGAAAAAGGCCACTTTGTATTCGAAAAACTGTGCTGTTATGTATTTTAAATGAAATACCCACAATAAACATTTCAAATAGTATTTTTTATATGAATGAAAAGATTAACTTGACAGAACTTCGAACGCGTCCCAGGGGAAGCGGGGGACATTGAGTCCGAATGGGCCATGTTCCATGACTCCATTGTCGAGGCGGCTGACCACAGCTGTGGCCACAGGGTGGTCGATGCCTGACATGGTGGCGGTTAGGGATGCTGTCAAGCTGAAGAAAGAGTCTTATCAGGTCTATTTAGCCTGTGGGACTTTGGTGGCAGCTGATATTTACCGGCAGTCCAAGCGGAATGCGGCTCGGGTGGTCGCGGAGGCAAAAACCCGGGCATGGGAGAAGTTCGGTGAGACCATGGAACAAGACTTCTGTACGGCTTCAAGGAGATTCTGGTCGACCATCCGGTGTCTCAGGAGGGGAAAGCAGTGCACTACCAACACTGTTTACAGTGGGGAGGGTGTGCTGCTGACCTCGACTCAAGACGTTGTGAATCGGTGGGCCGAGTACTTCGAAGACCTCCTCAATCCCATCGGCACGTCTTCCAGGATGGAAGCAGAGTCTGGGGATTTTGGGTTGGGCTCTCCAATCTCTGGAGCCGAGGTCACTGAGGTGGTCAAAAAACTCCTCGGTGGCAAGGCTCCGGGGGTGGATGAGATCCGCCTGGATTTCCTTAAGGCTCTGGATGCTGTGGGGCTGTGTTGGTTGACGCGGCTCTGCAATATTGCGTGGACATCGGGGGCAGTTCCACTGGACTGGCAGACCGGGGTGGTGGTCCCCCTATTTAAAAAGGGGGACCGCAGGGTGTGTACCAACTACAGGGGGATCACACTCCTGAGCCTCCCTGGTAAGGTCTATTCAGGGGTTCTGGGGAGGAGGGTCCGTCGGATAGTCGAACCTCGGATCCAGGAGGAGCAATGTGGTTTTCGTCCTGGCCGTGGAACACTGGACCAGCTCTATACCCTTGGGGGGGTCCTGGAGGGTGCGTGGGAGTTCGAACAACCAATCTACATGTGTTTTGTGGATTTGGAGAAGGCGTTCGACCGCGTCCCTCGGGGGGCCCTGTGGGGGGTACTCTGGGAGTATGGGGTACCAGGCCCCTTGATACGGGCTGTTAGGTCCCTGTACGACCAGTGTCAGAGCTTGGTCCGCATTGCCGGCAGTAAGTCGGGCTTGTTTCTGGTGAGAGTTGGACTCCGCCAAGGCTGCCCTTTGTCACCAATTCTGTTTTATAACTTTTATGGACAGGATTTCTAGGTGCAGCCAAGGTGGTGAGGGGATCCATTTTGGTGGCCTAAGGATCAGGTCTCTGCTTTTTGCAGATGATGTGGTCCTGTTGGCTTCGTCAGAACGTGATGTCCGGCTTTCGCTGGAGCAGTTTGCAGCCGGTTGTGAAGCAGCTGGGATGAGAATCAGCTCCTCTAAATCCGAGACCATGGTCTTGAGTCGGAAAAGGGTAGAATGCCTTCTCCAGGTCAGGGACGAGGTCCTGCCCCAAGTGGAGGAGTTCAAGTATCTCGGGGTCTTGTTCACGAGTGAGGGAAGGGTGGAGCGAGAGATCAATAGGTGGATTGGTGCTGCGTCTGCAGTGATGCGGGCGTTGTACCGGTCTGTCGTGGTGAAGAGAGAGCTGAGCTGAAAGGCGAAGCTCTCGATTTACCGGTCGATCTACGTTCCTACCCTCACCTATGGTCACCAGCTTTGGGTAGTGACCCGAAAGAACGAGATCGTGGATCCAAGCGGCCAAAATGAGTTTTCTTCGCAGGGTGGCTGGACTCTCCCTTAGAGATAGGGTGAGAAGCTCGGTCATCCGGGAGGGGCTCAGAGTAGACCCGCTGCTCCTCCACATCGAGAGGAGCCAGTTGAGGTGGCTCGGGCATCTGGTTAGGATGCCTCCTGGATGCCTCCCTGGTGAGATTTTCCGGGCACGTCCAACTGGGAGGAGACCCAAAGGAAGACCCAGGGCACGCTGGAGAGATTATGTCTCTCGGCTGGCTGGGACGCCTTGGGATTCCCCCGGAGGAGCTGGCCCAAGTGGCTGGAGAGAGGAAAGTCTGGGCCTCTCTCCTTAAGCTGCTGCCCCTGCGACCCGACTCTGGATAAGCGGAAGAAAATGGATGGATGGATGGATGGATGGATGGATGGATGGATGGATGGATGGATGGATGGATGGATGGATGGATGGATGGATGGATGGATGGATGGATGGATGGATGGATGGATGGATGGATGGATCTACTATAAATCTATTTAACATTTCAGATGAGCAGCAGATTAAAGTTAACTTCTTAGAATAATTTAATGGAATATCTACATCAGCACCATGTAAAGCAAAGTGAAACCACACTGAAGTTAGTTTAAGGTAGTAAATATGACAGATGTTCATCCTGGTTTCTACTGATTCAGCAGGTCTGATCATCTGTTTGTGTTGCTGCTAATCACAGACTACAGGAAATAAATCAACAACTTTCACTTTATGTTACTTGGTCACCCCAGGATTGTTCTATTAGATTATACAGATATTTTCCACATTTAATAGAAATATTTTGATGGAATTTTTAAATATCTTCCACATAATGTGACTAATCACAGTGTTCTCTCTTTATTGTGAAAAGGTTCCAGAGGAGTTCTTTACCTTTTCAAACATTATTTATTAAAAGACCAAGTTTACTAGTTTTAACAACACATTTGCAGTGGTCTCTAGTATAAATGAATGCCTTTTGAGTCAATCTCTGTGGGGAAAAATGCTCTGGTGCTCCTGTTTCAGGAAGTAGAAGTTAGCTGGAGCAGAAAACAGTAGGATTTGGAATCTTACTCTGTATTATTTTCTAATATTCGTCCATCTCGGCTCTGATTGGCTGGTTTCTCAGTGAACATGTTAATGCTGGAGGCCCACCATGCAAGTTGCAAAGCAGCAGGACACAAAAAAAAAATGTAATGGGATTTCTGCCCCTGTTTGAATCAGTTTAGTATAGTCTGGTTGTAACTTACCTGCATAAATAGAAATGAAGAAAACTAAATCATAACCTTCCTAAAGAAACATTGGTGAAGCCTGCTACTTGGACACTCTCACAGAAAAATCCAGCAGAGGCTTGGAGGCTGTTACAGCCAATCAGAGAGCTGGGATTTTTCCTCCTGGTGGGGAGCAGACAGGTGGAGACAGACTGAGAGACAGGACATGTGAAACACAAACAGTTAGATCCATGAACACACAAATGTTAGTGTTAGACAGTGGTGGAAGAAGGGCTTGATGTTTTACTCAAGTAAAAGTAGAGGTAAGGGGGTAAAAAATGTCTACAGTAGACGTGAAAGTATCCAAGATGTTTTTCGACTTGAATAAAAGTGTTAAAATAAAAAGGGTCACAAAAAAGGTAAATGCACAAGAGAGATATGCAAACCCCAAATGGAACAAACCCAGACACGTACTGATTCGTTAACTAAGGAAGTAGCAAGGCCGTACAGAACAGGAGGGTCTGATGAAGAACAAAATGAAGCAGCTTTTATTCGGCACACCTATCCAGCTGCGTATTTACACCAGTACCAATGCATTTAGAGTGAAGAAGACCTGCTGATGTTCAAACTGAGCATCAGAGGAGATATTACAAACCTCCAATGTGACATGGAAGTTGCACCAGATGGCCTAGTCTGAGTATTTCTGGGATTTGAACCCACAACTACACCTGTGGTTTACAGAGACTGATCTGAAAGAGAGAAAATCTCCTGTGGGTTGTAGTTATAAGGTCAGACTGGTTCTAGCACAAAGGCAACAGTAGCTCAGCTAACTGGTTCCTTCAGGTCTATAGAACAGCTGTTCTGCAGCACATGATGAACCATTCAAGCAGAATGAGCATGAAACAGCTAAGATCTCACTCTGAATTATTAACCTTCAGACAAGCCAAAACAACGAGGAAATGGAGCAGAAAGAGATGAAGAGAAAAGTCATGGAAGCAGGAATATGTGTGGGATTTTTCCATGTTTACTCGTTTCTCTGCTCTGACAGCACTGCTTTTGTAATTGGACCCCTTCAGGGCTGATCTCTGCTCATTCTCTTTACCTTTTCATGAGCTACAGGCTGGAAAACCTTCCCAGTGTGTTGGCAGAAATCAGCTATCACCATAAAGAGAAGTGTGCAGAAATGGGTGATCCCAACAGACAGAAATAATAGAAACAGGAGTGTAAAGAGTTTATTTTTGCTACAGTCTCCCAAACATGGAAACATTCATTTATGTATCACATGCTGATTCATGATTCAAAAACAAACAGTGTGTCTCTTCTATGTAAAATTTAAATGCACCTATCTGGGTCAGAGTTGTTGGCTGATTATCGTGCATCAGTGGGTTGTCTCTGATTGGTTCAGAGCCAGAAGGCTCAGCAGACAAACTGATGTCATTATGGAGAGATTCTCTGTTACATTAGATGTAAACAGTCGGTTTAGCGACATCTATGAGCTCCAACAGCTCTTCACTCATATGCTTTCACTGAAATACATTTAATGACATTGTTTTTCATCAGCTGAATCATTTGTGTCTAAATCATCTTCCAATAAAATATTAAGTTAAACCATGTCAGCACCAAAAGTCTATGTACACCATGGCACCAAGGGTAGCACAGTATTCCCTATGAGCTAAATTAATGACCTTGATACTCAAACACATTTCAACAAAACGCCACTTATTTTCAATCAGCCCAACTGATCCAGATAGTGTTTATACAACACTGAAAATCCCATCCTAAGGATATAAAAACCACAAAAGTTTTTAAAAAATGGTCAGCTACACATATTTGATATGAGAGAAACGGTGAGAAACCATATGAGAACATTAAAATGTATGTATCATTTGAGTCTAAAACTGTCTTCTGTCTGTGAGTGAGTGAGTTTTTATTTGAGATGTGGAAATGTAGACATACAGGTACAAACATCCTCTTAGTGTGGAATCAAAATATTAACAAATTTACAGTATGGCTTCATTCAGACTAAATGTGTTGTTTTTTCCTAAAGGAAGACTTCCTAAGCAATAACTTATAGTTTACATCCTTACAACAAAAAATGTTCAACTAAACTGATGACTTTACATTTTCATCACAATGGTGAAGCAAAAGCATGGATGCAGAAACAAATGAAGTCCCATGTGAGGTATTTGTCTGATGACATCAGTTTTTTATCATGAGAATCAAAAGTTTTTGCCCAGGTTTAAATCCATCAGACTACTTTTGAAAATAATGTCTGTGAAAGTAAACCAACCTAACCGCGGCGCATAACATAATAGACACATTTTACCTGAAAGCTGTCCCACAAGGTCACAAAATGACCTGAGAATTGCAAAACCACGCGTGATTTCAGCAGTTCACACGAAAACAAGCAAGGAGAAAGATGGCAGCATGTATCCAAAAGGGTCTGTGGTTTATTTTCTGTTCAATTTACCTTGGCTACGGAGGTTTCACAGGTAATGATGGAAATCTACATGTGACTTTTATTTTGAAAGTTTCCAGATGTTTTTACACTGCTTCGTGTTTGACCTGATCTGAACTACAGAACTTGACGCGTTCTGAAAGCGTAACACAAAGCATAAGCGACGTGTCCCTACGCTTCTGGGATGCATCCAAAACAAAATGCATTGTGGCCAGTGGAAACACACCCACCCACTATAACAGAGGCTAAAGGCTACTGCACACTGAAAGCATCAGCGGCGCGGAACGGCAGCGGAACGTCGCCGCTTCAAATAGAATCCATTATAGTCTATGGGGGTGTCACAAACCAGCCGCAACGCAGCAATTTCCAGACGCGTCCCAGAAGCGGAACGCAGTGCCGCTAAAGATAGGATCGGGTTCTATTTTTGCCGCGTGCCGCTTCTGGGATGCGTCAATTTCCGCAGTTAACATGGGGCTAGACAGGAAATCACACTCGGTTTCAGTGTAAAATGCCCGGTAATTTTCAAAATAAAAGTCTGTTACAGCAATGCGATTTCATATCATTGGGGCGACGGTGGCATAGGAGTTAAGTGGACGCCCCGCAATCGGAAGGTCGCGGGTTTGCGTCCCACTCGGTCTGTCACCGTCGTTGTGTCCTTGGGCAAGACACTTAACCCGAATTGCCTCTGTTGGTGGTGGTCAGAGGGGCCGATGGCGCAACAATGCAGCCTCGCTTCTGTCAGACCGCCCCAGGGCGGCTGTGGCTACTCAGTAGCTTACCATCATCAGCAGTGTGTGAATGTGTGAGTGCATGCAGCGTCTTTGAGTGTCCTAACAAAGCGCTATATAAGTTCGATGAATTATTATTATTATTATTATATCTATGTGGATTACGTCTATACGTGTGACCTCACGGCTTATTTACTTGCCGCATCGTTCGAAAAGTGCAGCGGTGTGTTTTTCATGGCTTTAATCCTGGCAGTGGTGAGTATAAACATTATATATGACATCAAACAGCGATATCAAACGTGATTTCCTTCTTTTTGGTTTAATGGCGGACGTCATAAACAAACCGTGACCTTTGAAGTCTCGAGGGATCTTGTGATCTCGCGAGTCGAGCGAGGAGCGCTGCGGTGAAGCCGCTTCGCTGCTGCCTCTCCCGGTGTGCACTGGAGTGCCGCGATTGTCGCGAGTAAACCGTTCTGCTGCCGTTCCGCGCCGCTGATGCTTTCAGTGTGCAGCAGAAGTGCTGCGTACTACATTTCACAGAGGTTAAGTGTGTCAGGTGGAAAGGCGTGGTAATGAGGTACTTCAGCTATTCTAATGTGTTTTTCTGTGTAAAAGTTATTAAGAATTGCTTCCATACTCATTTTAAATAAATATCTGAATGGCCTTTGTTAGGAGAAATAGTATTTGCATATTTCATCAGCAGAGGCAGCATCCAGGGACAAAGTCATGTCTTTTACACAGAAACACAACAAACTTGACAAAACATTTCTAGGAAAATATTTTCCAAGCTTTCTGCTCTTTTCATCGTTGTACAGCTGCTTCCTGGTGGAAGTTTTAAAGCAGGTGAATATCGTGATGTTGGCCTTGGAAATGTTGTCATTCTCCAGCAGGGCTGTCACCTCCTCAAAAGCCTCCAGATGTTCCAGGGAGTCCACCTCGATAGTCTACCACGGGCCTGCTGGGGAAGGAAAACACTTCATCACAAAGACTGATTTTCTGCATCTTTGTGTGTGTGTGTACGTGTGTGTGTGTGTACGTGTGTGTGTGTGTACGTGTGTGTGTGTGTACGTGTGTGTTACAAGAAGTATCAAAGGTTCAGACTCGCCTATTTTAAACTAAGTTTAGGCATTTATTTGTGTTATGACATGTAAGAAGAATCAAGGAGTCCAACAAGGGTTTTAGATTGAACTCTTAGGTGTGAATAGAGGAAACCAGGCACCACTCATCACCAGACCAACAGCATCCCTACAGTGAAGCATGGAGGTGGCAGCATCATGCTGTGGAGATGAATGCAGCGATGTACAGTGACATCCTGGATGAAGAGATTTAGACTTGCTTTTATTGACGTTCAACAAACACTCTGTTGGTGTACCTATCAAATAAAATGTCATTGCTAGGCCCATAGTACAAGTACACAGTAATTGTCTGAGTAACAACATTCACATAAATCCTTAAAAATGCAATTAAAATGTGGAGTAAAAAATGCCGTAATAAAATAATGCAATAAATTAAAAAATGCAGTAAGTTAAAAATATTGTAGGTGCTGAATAGTAATCTTAACTATTTTAACCTAACTGTTGTTGCGTGTGACAAGGCCTTTTTAATGGGTAAAAGGTCAAAGACAGAGGACTGTCCAGCAGGTCATCTCGCTGGAATACCAGATTGCTACAGACCAGATTAATACAAACATTATCAGTGTTTATCACTCCAACAGCCTCGCCATCTGAGACAAGACGGCTCTTACAATTTCTTTACTCGGGCCTGCAGGAGCTCACGGCTGCAGTCCACTTGGAGCCGAACTTCATCTATCAGCTTTAATAAAAGAATCCTTTTGTCTCATAAAATGATTCCTTTCAATTACCGGATTGAAGAAGAAATGTTTTTAAGTGATTTAATGCCGTAACTGCTTTAAAGTAATCTTTACAATATCACTATATTAATAAATGAATGTTTAATCTACGTTCTTAAGAAATAAGTTAAGAAGAAATAAGTCTTTTCTAAGTGTCTGAGGATTTTTGTTAACGCCCCTTTTGCACATGTCAAATTCTGATTTGCCAAAAGTTATAAACAACTAATGATAAAAAGAACTGACACTTCCTATTTGGGTCAGTTCCTGCAGAACCTCAACGTTTTACCCTAAACTTATCTGGGAGTCAAGCCAGACTTTCCAGCAGAATATTTTTTGTGAAATAAGAACCTTCCTTTTTGAAACAAACAATTCTCATCCGGCAAACCCATCTGCCGAGAAACCGTCAGCCTGCAAGCCCTAGGGATTGTCTTTTGGCCACCTGAGGAGAGTCAGAGGGAGCTGCACCTGTGTCATCCAGAAGTCAACACCTCGTGCCGAGGGACTTCACCAGCTGGACCTACGGGAAATCTCTACACCAGGGTTGGTAGCCTTGCTCTGGCGTCGGTGAACATAAACTGATCATTTGTTAAACCTAAACAATAGTAACAGCCAGTTTAGTTGATCACCAAGACATCACAACTTCCTGAGATTCTTAATGAGGCTTTTAATAAAATCTAATATAATTTTCCATCATTCATCATCCATGATTTCACTTGATATTACATTGAACCATCATTTATAATCATTTTGTGGTGCATCATCATTGATAGTAGAACATTGTATAAATGGATTTTTATAAACTAACTCTGCCTCACATCATTATTATTTATAAAGTGTTGGGTCACTGGTCTGCCTAAAAGAACCTGGATTTTAATCATCAACCAACTATTAAATTATCAACAATAGTGATAACTAATTTATTAAAAGTAACTTGTCACATCCAAGCCCTGACTCCATCTCCCATCATGCCCCGCACATCCACGTCATCCATAAAAGCCGGAAGTACACGTCACCACGCCACTCAGTCATCGATTCTTCATGTCAGAGTTTCGAGCTACACAGCTCTTCTTCGAGCCCCACCGCTCTCTGCTTACTCGAGCCTACCAGCTCTTCATCCGAGCCTCCCGGCTCTACTCCGGAGTGTCTCCTGTTTCCACTGGAGCATCCCGACTCATCAGGCTTCCCGCCTACCTACAAGTAAGTTCATCTCTTACTTTCTGGAACAAAGCTGCGTTCCTGCTGCCACTCGGGTTCAGCGATGTTGTTCCTAGATCAAACTGCATGCTAGCTGCTCCCAACACTCGATTCTCCCGCGTCTGGGTTTTCTAACCACGCTACACTCTCCTTCACGTGAGAGATATATTTGTGACATAACTACCCAAATTAACGTTACACCGTATAGAAATATATATAAAAATAGTGAGGAGTAAAAATAAAGTGACTGCATGAAAAGATATTGCACCGAAGATAACATCATAGCAGCATGTTTATAGTCCTGTGAGCTTCCTAAAAGTGGTGGAGGGAGAAGCAGGAGGAATAGAGGGAAAGGTGGGGCTGTTACGGTCCATGAAAGGGCTGTTGCATTCCAAGCATGGGCTGATGTACTCCATAGTGGTAAGTTCGTGTTTATTGCATGTGGGTGTTCAACAGCCTTATGGTCAGGGGAAAGAAACTGGCTCTGAATCTGGATGTCCTGCTGTGAATGCTGCATTAACTTCTGCCAGAGTTCAATCTCGAAAACAGTCCAAGGTAGGGATGAGTGGGGTCTGCGCTGCCCTGTCAAGCAGTGTGTGTGGCCAATATCCCAATGGAGGGGAGAGGGGTCCCTATGATTTTCTCCGCTGTCCTCACCACTCTTCCAGTCTGAGACTTTGCAGCCCCCAAACCAGACTGAGATGCAGCTGGTAAGTAGACTCTCGATGATGCCTCTGTAAAAGGTGGTCTGGATGAGAGGGGGAAGGGAAGCTCTTCTCATCAAGAAGTGCAGATGCTGTTGTGCCTTTGTTGTCAAGGAGGTGGTGTTGAGAGACCAGGTTTGTCAGTGATTTGCACCCCCAGAAACTTGGTACTGCTGACTACTTAAGTGCAATGTCATTGATGAGGAATGGAGTATGACTGGGCCGAGATTTCCTGAGGTCTACAATGAACTCCTTTGTCTTGTCAACATTGAGGATCAGATTGTTGATTTTGCACCAGTTCACCAAGTGTTTTACTTATGGCGCTTACACACTAGCACCGGCTCGGAACGGGCGGGATTGGGTAAGTTCCTTTTACATCCGGGTGGCCCAGGAATTTCCAGAGCTGAACCGTACGTGTTTTTGGCCCTCATCCGAAGGAGGTCTGACTCGTGCCGAAACCGGGCCAACACACCCACGGCCGACTCATTGGTCGGCTCAAATTCACGCCTACCTTTAGGGGGAACCTCCGATTAGCGAATAGAATCCACCAGCAGGGGCTTCCCGCATGCGTGCTTCATTATCACTCTGAATGCGGAGGAGATAACAAGCCTCTGACTGAAGCTGTTTTATCTGTTTCCGTCTGCTGTGAGGAGTGCAGCTCGCGCACACACACACACACACACACACACACAGTGCTGCCACACAGCCTTTGTTTAATAAGGAAGAGGCAGCGGACTTCTCCGCGCTCCTTTGACCCACCCAGCCCTTTCTCTGTTCCCGTCGGCTGTGAGGAGCGTAGCGCGCACACACACAGTGCTGCCACACAGCCTTTTCTAATAAGGAAGACACCGCGCAGACTTCTCCGCGCTCCTTTGACCCGCCCACATCACTGATATATTCGCGCCAATTTTTCGTGCGCATTTCTGAGACCGCCTATCACGTCCGCATTCCAAAGGATGTCCTGGACGACGTGTGTAAACAACCTAGCGGGGCCGGGGCCGACTGAGGCCAACCGATCAGAGCCGACCCGGTGCTAGTGTGTAAGCGCCAATAGGTCAGCTCGTTGTCATCCTGAATCAGACCCACCAAGGTTGTCAGGGTGAACAGCAGGGGGCTGAGCCCTGCGAGGAGCTGGCGTTAAAGGAGAAGACACTGGAGATGTTATTGTTGACACATACCTGCTGTCTGTTAGTGAGGAAGTCCAGTAACCAGTTACATAGGGGTGTGTTAAAACCCAAATAACCCAGTTTGTATACCACGTGCTGGGATTATTGTATTGAACGTTGAGCTGAAATCCAAGAAAAGAGTTTGCAAATGGGTGTTTTTCCCTCCAGGTGTTCCAGGCTCAGGTGGAAGGCAGAGGAGATGGCATCCTCTGTGGAGCGGGTTGGCTGGTATGCTAACTGGAATGGGTCAAGTTGTGGTGGAAGTTTAGAGATGATGTGATCCTTCACCATTCTCTTGAAGCAATTCATAATGATGGGAGTGAGTGCAACAGGTTGTGGGTCATTCAGGTTAGTGATGGTGGATTTCTTAAAGATTAAAGCCATCAGTTTGTCACACACACTGGTGTGTGGTGAAAATTGTCCTCCGCATTTGACCCATCCCCGTGTGGAGCGGTGAGCTGCAGACATGGCCGTGCTCAGGAACTTATTTGGTGGTTTAACCCCCCAATCCAACCCCTTAGTGCTGAGTGTCAAGCGAGGAGGCATTGGGTCCCATTTTTATCAAAGTCTTTGGTATGACCCGACTGGGATTCGAACCCCGATCTCCCAGTCCCAGGGCGGACACTCTACCACTAGGCCACCGGAGCTGGTTGGCACTGGTATGATGGTGGCAGCTTTGAAACATGATGAGACAACTGCCTGGACTAGCCAGGTGTTAAAGATGCCGGTGAGTACACAGGCCAGCTTGTCAGCACATTCTCCTGGAATGTTGTCAGGGTCTGCCGCCTTTGTACATTGATTTTTCTCAGGCTCCTCCACACATCTGCTGTTTCAAGTCCGAATGCCTGATTGTTGGTCAAGTTTAATTCCTCAAATCGTTCAAAGAACTGATTCAATTCATTCAGGAAGGTGATGACAGGAAGGTGATGAAGGGGTAGCCCTATAACCTGTGAGGGACTGGATGCCTTGTAACAGATGCCTGGTGTTGCCCGGGTCTTGGAAGAGACCATGGATCTGCTGACTTTGGGAGCATTTTGCCATCTTGATGGTGCGGTTGAAGTTTGATCTCGATTCCCTGAGAGTCCCAGCATCGCCAGATCTGAAGGCATCATCCTGCTCCCTCAGCGCTGCTTGTACCTCCTTGGTCATCCATGGTTTGTTGTTGGCCTTGGTTGTGACAGTCTTTGTAACAGAGACTTCTTCTGCGCACTTCAGGAATGTAACCACACACATTTGAGGCATACTCATCCCGTATGCTCACCGACGATTGCATCCTGTCTAAATATATCCCAATCTGTGCTCTCAAAGCAGTCTTGTGCTGACAAGGCTCCTTCTGGACACACTCTCACTTGTTTTTGGTTGGGTTTCCCTCTGACAACCAGGGGCTTGTATGCTGGAGTCAGCATAACGAAGAGGTTAGTGATGCGCGGGTTAGGGTTTTTTTCAACCCGCGAGTACCGCAGATTTCAAAACGTCTGACCCGCACCAAACCGCCACGCATCACTTTGTCTAGTTTTACAACCCGCGTCACCCTGCCCTGCCTCATTAAAACACATTATAATATTGAGCTTCTTACCTTGCTGAATCTTTCCCAAACACGCGATTAGTTTGTCCCTACTTTCTTTTAAGAATGTAAACTCCCGAACGAATTTAATCCAACATATCTTCCTCCATCGTTTTGTTAATGTGGGTGCCTGCCACCTGCTTGGAGCGCACTTCCCTGTCGCTTTCTGTACGTGCCTACGTCATGGGGTCGAAGGTTATCTGCACGTTATGTTTTATAACATGACCGTGTTTAAATAACTGTCTTAAATATTGTGTTTTACAAAATTAAGCATTGATAAATGTCTTTATATTCAGTGTGCATATCTATATAATATATATATTTGATGGACCCGCCCCAAACCGCACTGAAGTAATAATTTATTGACCCAACCCAACCCGACCCGCGGGTAACCACATAACTAGAAGAGGTGGTCTGAGGAGCTGAGGTGTGGGAGGGGGGCTGCTCTGAAAGCCTTCTTAATGTTCGTGTATATCAAGTTCAACGTGTTCTCCCCCTGGTAGCAAAGTCCACATGCTGGTAGAAATTGGTAAGGACAGTCTTCATGTTGGCTTGAATAAAGTCCCCTGCCACGATAAAAACAGCCTCTGGGTATGTGGTTTGCAGGTTGCTGATGGCTTTGTAGAGAACACATAGGACCTCCTTGGTATTTGCACTAGGCATATACACTGCTGTAATGATTACTGTTGACAATTCTCAGGGAAGATAGAATGGCCTACATTTAATAATCAAAAACTCTATGTCCGTGGAGCAATGACTTTCAATGGTAATAGCAATTGTACACCAGTTGTTCTTGATGTAAATGCACACACCACCACCCCGGGATTTACCGAAGAGACTGCAGCTTTTGTCCACTCTGAATGTTACGAGTCTTTCTAGGCTAATGTCGACGTCTGGGACTGATGAATTTAGCCATGTCTTGGTGAAAATGAGAACACAGCGCCTCTAGTTTCCCGTTTGGTGGATAAATCCAGCTTTAGGTAGTTCAATTTGTTCTCTAGAGATTGTACGTTTTCAGTAAGACGGACAGAAGTGGAGATCTGACTGGGTTAACCTTTAGCTTTGCTGCTAGCCCCTCGCGGCAGCCGCGCTTCTGTTTCCTGTCACACCGCCTTTGATGCTCCCTTGGACGGTCTGTGCTAGTGGGAAACTTCGATGTTTCATAGGCCTCTGTATCCGGTTGATGCAGCAGTCCAAGTTTGCGTAGTGTGGTGAGCACTTCGGTGTTTACTGACCCAAAACTGCTGGATCCATGCAGTGCCAACAAGGGCCGATGGTTGTAAATGGATTTTGCAAGTTGAACCATTTACCATTTTTTCTGTTGTTACGGATTTTCACTAGTTTGCACAATCCTGATTGTGAGCCACAGCAGCCGCAGCCAACAAGGGCGCCACCAAACACAACTTCATACCTGCAAACTTGCTACTTTTTGTTGAAAAACAGATTTTCAAGCCAAATGTAGCAGGACTGGTTGGCTTTTCAACCAGTTAATTGGTTGACCTATCGCCTTTAAGAGAGCACAGTATAAATGGGGCGCTATGGCGCTTCTCTTGAGTTCTTCCTCCCTCCCTCCTTTGCGTGTCTGCTGTGGAGAGGACTTCCGGTTCCGCTGACCTGTGTCAGGAAGCGTGTGGTGGTGCGCGAGATTTGAATATTTCAATTGTAAGTATGGCTAATCCCAGCGGTTGCGACATGGGGGTCGGGCACTAATATTGCTCCTGCTGTAGGGATTGCTCAGGTGTTGATTCATCTCGTGGGACGCACAGCGTTATCCGCTTCAGGTGGTCATTCAGCTGACACGGTAGGTTCAGCCTGCAGTCTCCTCTCCACTTAGTTAAATTGAATGTTAATCTTTTGTGTCTTTTCCTCTTTTTAGTATGAGGAAGGGGTTTTGGCATACCCCCGAAGAGACTCTGCTGTTTTGCCTGATCGTGTTTTGCCTGATCGTGTTTTGCCTGATCGTGTTTTGCCTGATCGTGTTGTGCCTCGGTTGTCTTGCCTGTGCTGTTCTTTTTGGCTCGTCTTCAGCTTCGTTCTCCTGCTGCCTGTGTTACCGCTCCTGCTGGTGTGGGTGTGCGGCATCTGACCTAACGCGCTGCCCTGTCTCCGCTGGTTGGTGGTTGGGATCCGCCAAGTGAACACGAACGGGGAGGCAAGATTTGGACCGCATCGCTACCACTGTCTCTTCTGGGTGCTGGAGCGCCTTACGGACAGTCGGACATTTGAGCAGCCGGAGCGCTGTGTGTGTGTGGTTCTTCACCCCACTTTGGATGCATGCACGAGTGTCTGGGGTGAACCTTTCTTATATTTTCTTAGTTTAGGGTCCCGTCTCCTCTTAGGGATTCGGCACCCCATTAGTAGCTTCAGCCTGTCTTTTTAATTCTTTTAGTAATTTTAGTCGTAGTCTTTTTAATTGTTTTTATTATTTTTGTTTAATAAATTTGTTATATTGTGGGAACCCTGTCTCAAGCTTCTTCTATAAGAGTGGACCTACGTGTCCTTTATTTTTGTCCTTGAGTATCAAGGTGGCGTTGTTGTGTGTTCTTCAAAAGTCTAGCTATATAAGCTACACTCCGTTCTGCCACACAAATATGGGGTTCATGTGAATCATATCTATCTTATTCTTACGGGCAGTCATGATTTGTGTGAAAAATGCAAGCAACTTCTGGTCCGCGTTTGATCCCTTTCCCTTCCCTTTGTACAAATCCTCTTTTAGAGACTGAAAACATGCATGAACCCCAGCTGTCACCGCTCAAACGGGACATTGTTACACTCCTGGCAAATGAAGCAGATAGATGGGGGACCAGTCTTATAAATAGCACAACTCACTACTTACCCGAGCAAAAACAAGACGACAGCCATTTAGAGCTTCTCAGGATCACTAAATGGTTTACCCAACCTGAAATAAAATAGTTGTAGGCTTCCAGGCTTTTGAATGCTTTCTTTTGGTTTGCTGTATAATACGAGCTATGCAGCACAAGGTAGTTTGTTATGTCGATCGCTTCAACGCTGGGTAAATCCTCCAGAGAGTATGAAAACTAGGGATGCTCCGATCCAATCATATGATCGGAAATTGGGCCAGATCACGTGATTTTCAAAAGATCGGAATCGGGTGAAGAAGATCGGATTTAACCTTATAAAACAACAAATATCACTTTTTTAATTCATCCTGAGATAGAGATTTTCAAACAGAACAACAATGGGTTAGTTTTAATCTCAACAAGCTAATCTACATCAGTGTTCTTTGTTTCTTGGAGGAAAACACCATTACGTGGTGCCGCGCATCACTCAATAAAGCTGCATAATGAGGATGTAAACAATTTGAAATATGAGCAACTCCACTACTTTTAAATATATTCATAATATTAACACATTTTTTATCAATGTACCTTCTAAACAAGTGATGTCTTTTGGCAGATAAACTAAAGAAATTACATAAACACAGAAACAAAGAAATACCTAAATAATAATACAAAAACTAAAGGACAACGTGGATGTGTTTTTACTTTTTACTTCTTATTTTAATGCTTTGCTGAAGTATCGGATCAGGACTCGGTATCGGCAGATACTCAAAATCTAATGGCTCGGACTCGGATCGGGAGCAAAAAAATGTGATCGGAACATCCCTAATGAAAACGCCAACTTTTTTAAACTATATGGGTCGTAACCTACATGAAGATGTATTTTTTCGCGATATCGCATCGGTGCCAGTCCATTTAATGCCTTACCATACTCGCTTTCCTCCATCGCGCTGTGTTTTGTAGCAAAACACTTCCTGCCCCTCATTTGAGTTTCGCGCGACGTCCAGGTCACGTGAGTGAAACCCAGCAATATTGATCTGGGCACCAGAAGAGTTAAGGACGCAACCAGAGATGAGATCATTTCATTATATTGTAACATTTCTGCAGCACTAAAGCTGAGTCAGAACATTTTTCCCTTAGTAGTGGTTTATTATTTTAATTATTATTTATATTAAAGTATTCAAGCAAACAACTGAGATAAAGCTGCATTTCCCTGCAGCTCCAGCTCTTTCTAAACATTTAATCACAACCAGCTCATCAGAGCAGCAGCACTCATGAACACATAACAATAACCTCTTGAGGATGATTACAGTATTTGGGAATATTTTCAGCTGTTTTCATGTTTGAGGTTCTGTGAATTAGTTTCATAGTAATTCTTAATAATTATATGATGATCCCTAATAATTTTCTGATCATCTGGACATTTTTGTCTAAACCTCATGGTAGATAATGGTTTGCATTTTGCCAAAAATCACATGTTAATTTTTTTTAATTATTCCAACTGATTATTTCTGAATTGGACTGTAACATAACAAAATGTGGAAGGTGATGCCCTGTGAAAACTCTCTAGATGCATTCTAGCTACATAGAAATTGGATGAGTTGTAGCCACCTTGTGCTTGAGAAGGCTGAGATGCTACCATGGACTGTTGAGTCCAAAGGTTAATGGTAACGTTTTCTGTTTTGTTTTTTAAAGATCTTGTGCAATGTGGAGGACTCAAACAGGTTCATTTACTATCATGGTGTAGAGCAAGTGTACGTTGCAACTTTATTCTTCACTAGATTCACAAAGCAAACAGTTCTGATTTTATACTGGCATCAGGGGCAGATCTACAGGGAAGCAGGAGAGTGCAGCATCTGCCCCCACCCTGCTGTAGAGCCTTTTTGTTTGCAGAGACTTTATGATTCATTTTATTTGTTGGTTTTGTTTATTTATTTTGCATATTTCATATGTATTCCAGTTCCATTTGTTAAATGTTCTTTAGAAATTAAACCTCATTGACCTTTGAGAGGGTGTACTTGCATTGTTGTGCTGTTATCATTATATCTGTTGAAACTGGTCTCAAAACAACAAAATTGTCACTTATCTCAAGACTTTCTGTGACAACGTATGGCCCAACACTATTTGTTATTAACGTGACTGACCAAATTATAAGTCACCATCTGATCAAGCTGCAGAAAGTTAAGATGGATACAGCAGGAACAGGAAACTTTGTTTATTGTAAAGTGTTTTTCAAAAGTAAAATATTTGGAATCTTAGGGTTAATTTTGTGAATTGGGAGGTTTTTGATGCATTTCATCAAAACACAAAAAAATGTCATAGTTGTTCATTAACAGGTAACATCTGAGACCGTTGTATTTTTGCTTAATAAAAAAAGTTTTTTCCTGATAACTCTGTGCACAGATTCAATATACTGACCCCCCACAAAGTCTGATGATGATTTGTGACCTTTATGATGATGTAAATAAGACGTATCAGTGATGTCATAATATTTACTAACACTCTTGGTTCCATTTGGCAGACTGCAGCATGAGGTTGTGTTGGACCTGCTCCAGGCTGCTCCCCCAGCTGTTGACCTCTGAGGTCCTCTGTTGATGGCTCTCCACAAACTGCAGCTTGGCGTTGAAGCATGCAAGACCCTGAAAAAAAGATTACACATTTCACCCATTTATTTATCACATATTGTCTTGTGTGTTAAATATGCATCATCTGCAGTGATGAATGATCTCTGAGCAGAAACCTCTCTGCTCTTCCTTCAGACACATTAAAGAGACAGTGTGGTAGTTTCCTGGTGATAGGGGGCAGTACACACATAGTTTTACACCATTTTGTCATGACTGTCGTCAGTTAAAAAAAAACATTACGGTAAATGTTGTTACCTGTCGAGCAGAAAGCACGCGACCTCGCCGTGACTCCTCAGACTTTGATAGTCCTTCAGTTAATTTCATCAAGAGAATTAATGCTGATGCTAGTTTTCTGGTGGGGTAAATTTTGGGTGTTTCTCAATCTCAAGGAACCTCGCCTTGATGCCTTGGTCCCGCCCCGGTTGCCTAGGAGATACGTCATCAAGGCGTGTTCCAATCGGTTTCAATGTTCATGTGCTTCCAAGGCATCTGTCCTCCGTTTGCTAGCTGTTTAGCTAATTGAGCAAGGATACACGAGAGGTGCCTTGGTGCCTTCTCTTGGTCAAAAATGTCCCAGAATGCAGCGCGGTATTTTCAAACAGATGTGATCAGGAGCCGGCAGCAGCTACTTCGGGGGCGAATTTCCAGTTTAACTAATTGTAGCTATTGGGCTTATATGTAAAATGTTTATTTACATCCAAAGCAGTTATCTGTGGTTGGTTAATTGATTAGTAGTTGCAGCTTTGGTGGCTAGCAGGTACTAACTCACTTACACATGTGATTTAAATGGTAAATGGCCTGTATTTGTATAGCGCCTTCTTAGGGTTCTACAACCCCCCAAGGCGCTTCACAACACAATCAGTCATCCACCCATTCACACACACACTCACACGCTGGTGGGGATGAGCTACGATGTAGCTGCAGCTGCCCTGGGGCGCACTGACGCCAACATATACACAATTAAATAAGTAAAAAGCTCGATATTAAAACTTAACATTACTATGATGGGAGGGACATCAACAGGGCGCGTAAGCAGGGGGCGGGCTCTGGCCGGCTGCGGTCACGTGGGACAAGTCTGTTCCATTTAACCGTTTTCTTTGACCAAGGAAGGACAGTGTCCTCGTAAGCAAGGCGTTTGGCCTGCAAGGCAAGGCAAGGCAAGGCAAGGCAAGGCAAGGCAAGGCAAGGCAAGGCGAGGTTCCTTGAGATGGAGAAACACCCTTTGTTTCTGCTCGGGGTCCTGCGCCTGCCAATGACGTCACACTACGGCAATACCACTTGGCCAAAACTGCTAAACTCCTAAATTCGTGTTTCTTACTGTCTAAATGTTTTCGAATGTGGTAACGTAAATTCCATAAGCCGTATGTCCAGCCAATCATCTAGTGCAGTGGTTCTCAAATACTTTCGGTGAAGCCCCCCCTAGGATACATAGATTTTTTCGCGCCCCCCTCCCAATGTGAGGGGGGGGGGGGTTGCACAATGTTTATTGTGTACACTAAGATTGATTTTATGGCTTTCTGGAATGTTAATTTCTGCTACAACAGAATTATAGATATCTGAATACACGTCATCCAGTCTGCTTAAATGTTTAATCGGCTTGCCATACTAACGCGCTGATAGTCCGTCGGCGAATGTCGGGCGGTAGGGGAAAGTGCGGGGGAATGACCTTGTTGCCCACAGAAGAATCCATCGTGGAGGTAACATCATGGAAAGATTTCCATCAAAGCATCTGCAGTATTCTCCGCATCTGACAGTGCGCACAAAGCGGCGCGCAATAGGAGCTCAGAGCGCGTCTGACAGATCTGCTCACCTGAGCGCAATGTCGAGAGCTTCCAGATCTGGAAAGTGGAAACCCTTCTTTCAGAGAGTCTGGTGAACTTCTGGTTATTTCATTTGGTGAAATGTTTCCTGACTTTAAAACTCTGGCTGAAGTAGAAATCGTTACTCCAGTAGCTGCTTGGATCTTTGGATCCAGCGTGTCAGCGGAGCTCTGAATCACCACATTTTAACAGCCATGAGCCATGAAGCGCTTTGAGTTGCCTTCGGGTAGGAAATGCGCTGTATAAATAAAACTGCCGTGCCTTGCCATGAGTCTGTCTGAGGCAAAAGTCCAGAACCTCGTTAGTCTCTTCAGCAGCTCCAGAGACATCTGATTACGCACAAGCAGGTGACCATCAGGTTTACGCCGGAGCCGAAGGAATGTGCGTTCGGGCGCAGCAGGTGAAATGTTGATAATTTAATTGCAATTGTTTAATTGCATTGTTTCTATGTTACTGGGGCACTCTGGTCAACTTGTGTGGACTAAATATTAATTAAAATGAATGGATATTTAATGGTTTTATTCAATGTTTATTATTATTATTATTATTATTAAAATGAAAGTGATGGGAAAATGGATCATGCGGCCTCTGGCTGCGAGTAAATGCGCCCACCTTAGCGTGTCCAAATGCAGCAGCGATTCTTTCAATTTCTCATATATGAACGAAAGGAAGTTGTGTTAAAAAACATTTTATTTAAATAAAATACCACTATGGTGGGCACCGCAGGGAAACAAAGATGAGGCTTCTTTTTAACATAACCATGTTTAATACGGGCCGTTCATACGTCACTCTAACAAACAACAAATATAAAGCGAAACAAAAATTAAGAAAAATCTAAATTTCTCTTCCATCTAACACATGCACTGCCTTTCCATTAAATAAAATTAATGTTTAGACTTTTTCTATGTTCACAAATCAGTCTGATCCTCATTTATTGGACTGACAGTGGAGGTTGGAATACCCTTGTATTCTCCGTGGGAAAGCTCCGAGCGGGGTGGGTGGAGGGGGGAGGGGGGGTTGGGTGCGTCCGCTACGCCCCCCCAGCTCTTCTCCCGCGCCCCCCAAGGGGGGCGCGCCCCACTAATTGAGAACCACTGATCTAGTGTGACATCAGCAGCAGGCGCAGGAGCCAACTCAAGTAGAAAGGAACATGGCGTCCCCCAGACACTATAGACCCATGCCCTATGTATTTTAGACTGAATTTTTGTGGTTATGTTACGGAACTGACAATATTTTTCAATGTCTGGACATAATTTATTCATTTTCAACAACACTTCAATGGATAATTCTAGAGGTTAATGGTAAAACCTACACATTGTCACTTTAAAGTTTTGGCTTGTTCTTTAGCACCCCCTAGTGTTCATTAGTGAAAGTGAAACTTATCTCCTCGCTGTGCGTTCATCTTTTTAACACCTTAATCTAACTGCTGAAACGTCTCCTCAGCCTTCATTAGTGTCTACAGGAGCGGTTCATCACTAAATCAAACACATCAGCTGTGTTCATGATCTAAAACATGCAGGAAACATGCTGGAAGCAGACTGCAGCACCAGGTATGTCAGCTCCTTTATAATATAATAATATAATATAAGTCCAACAGGGAGCGGCCCGCCTCTCTGAAGTTGCAAGTGCAGTATTCTGGCCATAGAGGGCGGTGTGGGTCTGAGTGACATTTCATTAACCCTGTAAAGGGTAATTTAGCACATACTGGCTCAAGAACATGATTTAAAAATGTGGAAAGGTTGCATAGTATGGCTTTAACACAATGTTTGGATGCAGACTATCTCTGAGGAAGGAAATAAAACAGGTCTGTGGGTTTCTCCTATTATCCTAACCTCATTACATAGAAAAAAACATGTAAAAGTCAAAACCTACACATTCTCTGTTAAACACCAAAAATATGGACCTCCAGTATTAAATGATAAATTCTAAAAAATAAGTATTGTTTGTTTTTTCTTCTAAAAGCAGTTGTGTTACAGTGTGTGATGTTGACTGTTCATTCAGAGGACTTCTTTGTTCCCAGTTACAGAGCACTGACCCACTTTTCCCCCATGTGGTCATTAAAATTGTATCAAAGATGCTGCGTCTGAGACTGGCAGAGGCAGACCTAAAGTCTCAGGGGGATATGACCTGTCGCCATGGGGACATTACATCACCACATGCACCACATTTTGCTTTCAAGCATGTTTTAACTGAACAGTCCCAGCACTCGTTTGGTAAACACTGTTCCTCAGCAGCAGTCGGATATAACCTAACACATAGTAACACCTGGTAGCTGTCTCGTTAAGTCAGGATTTGCTGGTGGTCATATTCATGTGAGTGGGATTATGGAAGGGCAGGGCACCAACGAATATAGCAAACCCACCACAGCTCTGGATATGTAGTATTTCTGGATGTATTTTTAAGGCTTTAAAGGGGACATATTATGCCTCTTTTTAAACAAGGTATGGTTTATGTTAATGATGTTCTTTGTACAAAAATCAGTTTCACATAAAGGGATCTCAGTAGCTGTATTCTTGACATTTTCATTACCTTCTAGAATGAGCCGTTTCATGGCTCTGTCTCTTTGATGTAAATAAGCTGTTGCTGGCCACACCCACCCATCCCGATTGCCTGATATGAAGTGAGGAGCTTGGTTATCCGGAAAGGGCTAAGAGCTGGGGCTACTGCTCCTCCACATCCAGAGTGAAATCCTGCCAAAGCCTTACCAGGTGAGGGGTGGTTCTAAGCTAATTATCCTAATTGTGATGTCACAATAGGGGACATTTTGAAATGGCCTGTAGAAGCATATGTTTCCTGAAAGCAAAATCTGACAGAAAATAGATGGATGATTTTCATTGTCTTTTGAAGTGTTCATACCATAAATTAGAAATAACAGAGGTCCCAGAACAGAACCCTGGGGTAAACCACAACAAAGATGCCTTGAAGATGACCTATAAGTTGAAGCAGCAACACAAAAACCACTGTAAGGCAGATCCTGATACACCAGCCCAATACCTAAACCTGTGTAGTAAGATGTGGTGGTCACCTGTATCAAAGCTGAGGGGAAGAATAACAGTTTCTTGAGTCACTTGTATTAAAATGTCACTGGAGACTCCGAGAAGAGCTGTCTCTGTCAAATGACCTGGGAAAAATTGATCCAGGATGTTACATTTATACATTTATTATTTATACACTGTAGTGTAAAGCACTTTGGAGTCCTCCGACTCTAAAAGGTGCTATACAAGTGCGGGTCATTTATCAATATCTAAAGCAGCAGTTAGCTGCTTAGCCACGATCTTCTTGGTAATCTTAGTGAGAAATGGAAATTTAGAATCTTAACCCTTTATAGGGCACTCGTTGAAAAAGTTTAAAACTTCTAATTTCAACCCCAGGGTGTTACTGTGGTATAAAACTAATGTTTTCTTTTCTTGTTACAAATTTAAAAAATGTTTATTTTCATGCAGAAAATCACAGAAAAAAAAGTGAACAAATAGGGATGCTGGCCCTGTCCTGGTAAAAGAAATCCCCAAATCAAAAACAAGTTAAATAAACGGCCCTATAAAGGGTTAATATAAAGTGGAAACTGACGATTGGGTTAGGGTTAGTGAAGCCTGTGTAGCACTTAGCATATACTCTGGTGTTCATGGTTTTAAAATCAGTTGCTGGCAAAATATCTAAAGAGGATGTAAAGCTGCTTCCACGTCTGGGTCAGTATGGGTAGCTGGGTAGCTTTTTGGTTTCACATCTGGGTAATATGTGTGTTTTTCATTCTGAGGTGACTCTTTTTTTCAGACCTCTTCCTTGGCAGTCCAACTGGGACCGAGGTGACACTACAGATTGATTGGCCAGCTGAAATTCACGCCTGAGGTTGAACAAGCTCTGACTTTACATTATGACCTTTAACCTCCCCCAAAAAGATCATAATAAACCCAGCTTCTGTGTTCCAGCACCTGCTGTTTTCTGCATCCTTTGCACATTGTCAATCTCATAAACCTTGATCTCGTAGGCCTCCGGAATTCCCCGATCCATCCAGCGAGACCGCAGACCACTAGCTGAGCGCTTCATAGACAGAGGTGCATCGTGGTGAGTGCCTGAAACAGAGTAAAAGGTGCATCTCGTTTATGAAGAGGTCCATATTTGATAAAGTGGTATATCAGACTGAGTGTTGCCCCATCTTGGTCAGCCACTTCTTTAGTATGTAATAAATAAAGTTTGATGAACGATAAATGGCTTCCAATCCTTTGGAAATATGCATTACATTAGATAATAATAAAGTAATTTGGGGTGAAAGAAGCTTTCACTTTTATTCTTTCTGGGTTTAAAAACTTTAAAGTACACAAATAAACTGATTTTGTGTCGTTTGTTTCTGAATATTAGTATTTCCTTTACCACAAGGCTTTTCTTTCTCCATTAGCAGCCTTATAGCTTTGCCTTCTCCCGTTATAATTTCTTTAGGAAGAGCAGACTGCAAACGCACACACCCATCTTCATAATTTAGTTGATTAGCCTAGCTCATGAATTTCTACATTCATGCTTCTGTTGGAGAGTGCCACCACCGGGTTCATGTATTAAGGATGTCATGTCATACCCAATTACACTTGAACGCTGGTGAAGAAACTCGGCCTGACTGCTTTTTACAGCCATGTGTCACTTCTGATTAATGTCACATTAATATGTCATGGAGCCAGATTACAAACCAAAACTCACAAAACTACGGCCATCACCAAAGAATGGTTAAAATAAGAATTGTATTTAACTTTGCTGTATTCTCTATCGATTTTATGCCTTTTTGTTGTTTAGTAAAACAATTTCAGATATAAGAAAGAAAATATGAACATGTTTGAGTAGGAAGTGTAAACTATACAGTTTAAAGGAAAATTCAAACATTTTTTTTAAATCGGGTGCAATAACTGTCAAATACTAGAAGTTTAACACATATCTATGTTAAACTTATCCATATTCTGATTTTTCAGTACAAAATGCTCAGTATGAAACATAGCTACTTTAGCTAGCAACTCGTGCTGTAGGTTCCAGATATGCTGAAGTAGCCAGGTCTGCTCAGGACCCAGTGTCTGTCGATGATGTCATCAACATCGATTGGCTGGAGGTTGGTATGAGGAGGATTTTGATTTGTCTGAAAAAATTACAGAAGTTGCATTGCCATGCAATGTGCTCAGGTAGCCTGATCTGCTCAGGGTTGTAGTTACGCTGATTGTGGGTTCTTTGTAGGAAACATGGACAACTTTTACAAAGAAATACATCATTACCTTTACAACTGATGTTTGATCCAATAAATAATCCAAGACTGCACAAAATAAATAAACAACATTATCTAAATGCTCACATGGCAAAAAATGAGTTGTGGGGACTCTTACTAAATGGGATGCAGTTTTATTTTTAAAGAACTTTATTGAACAAATAGCAAGTACACAAGGAAAGAACAAACCAAGTATACAGAAGAATTCAACACTTACACAGATAATTATATAAATACATGCAAAACACACAGATGAACTGCTTTTAGAGCCTCTTTGTTGGTGGAGTCTGAAATTGATAATAGTGCTTAGCTTTGTTTAAAGGAAAAAGAAAAACAACAGGGCAAAATGTAGTTTGTGCAAGTGGCATTGACACAGTGTGATGTCATCAGTAGGCACAGGGTAGGCAGCTCTGAGCAGATCTGGCTACTCGAGCACATTTGGTCCAAATTCAAATTCCTTCAAAGGATCCTTCCTACCCTGTCGATGTAGGCCAGTTACTTTGTTGACCAGGAAGAACAAGAATGAATAGCTATGGAATTGGACCGTCTAGTGTTCAGATTTCATTCCTACTCCTACTTCAGCCTAAGTTCTGTCATTAACATCCACAAAGACACGAAACAGAAGTTAAAACAGAACTTAGCAGCAATAGGAGAGGATATTTTCACAGCCAGACACAATGTGGATAAATTAATATTTCTAGCAAAAACATGAAGTTGGACTGAACCTGAACAGAGCTACAAGCAGGAACGTTGCACTTCAGGAAAACGGTGGAATTTACTGTTACTGAAGTTTTATTTTAAATATCATTAAAGCTACACCCGTTTAGACAAAAGAAAACCCTTTTTTTAAGAGCGATGGTGGCAGAGGAGTTTAGTGGCCGCCTTGCAATCGGAAGGCCGCAGGTTCGCGTCCCGCTCAGTCTGTCGCTGTTGTTGTGTCCTTGAGCAAGACACTTAACCCACCTTGCCTGCTGGTAGTGGTCAG
>SSNS01000749.1:2956-40873 GCA_006937985.1 Aphyosemion australe | reverse complement strand
AGGGACCAGTGGCACCAGTGCACGGCAGCCTCGCCTCTGTTAGTGCACCCCAGGGCAGCTGTAGCTACGATGTAGCTCATCACCACCAGCATGTGAATGACTGATTATGTTGTGAAGTGCCTTGGGGGGTTGTAGAACCCTAAGGCGCTATGCAAATATGGGACATTTACCTTTTTTTTTCGCTCTGACTGAAAATCAACCAAACCATGAAATTCAAAACAATATAAGAACTGAACCAGGATTAAAGGCGTACCATTTCACACCTCATCTCGTTGATTGGACTCCTGTTGGATGACACCTGACTTCAATTAGATCTTGGAGATGTCATAGGTCTAGGGGGTTCACATACTTTTTCCACCTGCACTGTGAATGTTTAGATGGTGTGTTCAACAAAAACATGGAAACATATAATTATTTGTGTGGTATGAGTTTAAGCAGACTGAGTGTCTATTGTTGTGACTTAGATGACGATCAGATCACATTTTATTGCCAATTTGTGCAGAGATTCATATAATTCCAATATTAATTCACATACCTTTATTGACCTTGATGTACATTGTTGTTTTAATTTTTTTTAATTTACTTAAATGTAGAAAGTTTTACATGTCTCAACACATTTTGGTTTTACCCATAAAAACTTGCATTCTCAAAAAATTGACTTTTCAGGAAAGGATGAAAACATATTAGGCCTGGTTCACAGGGGCAAGATAATTATGCCAATTTCATGTCTCACTTTTTTTGCAAATACTGTTTTGCCTCCAGCTGCCTGAGTAAATTTTATGTGAGACTTGTGTGTGTGCATATTTGGATAACGCCATGTCAATGTCACCAAGCAACCCCTCACTCTGCTGCTTCTCTAATAAAGACAGAAGCCTCACTCATGTCGAGGCCTTTTAGCACTTAGCTGACCTGCTAGTGAAGCTGCCATCTTGCATCTTAACTTTGGGCAAGGACCATCATTAGACATGGTCATTAATACGTCAAATAAAACCAACAATTCATCACTGAGAATATATCATTGGCTTGGGTCCAGATTGATGAACAGTTTGGTCAGAGTCCACATATCAGTTTAACAATAATGCATTTATTTAATATATTGTAAGACAAAATCTTGTTGTTTTGTCAAATCAAGTCAAGGTTTATTTATACAGCACATTTAAATGGCAACAGCCGTTGCCCCAAAGTGCTGCATATATAGGCAGTAAAAATGAAAGCATTAAAAATAATAAAGGAGCCGACAAAAGCATTACAAGAGACGAAAATCACAGGCAAGTAAGACAAAATACATAAAACTAGTTATAAAAGAATAAAACAACAAAGATCACAGATGAAAATAATAAAAAAAAGCCTGCAGCCTATTGATTATCACTGCCAAAGCATCCAAATGCATTTTCAGACGTACTTTGAAAGAGGCCATGGTATCAGCTGTCTTAACCTCAGGACAGGAGCCATCACAGAGAAGGATCTAGCACCCTTAGTTTTTAACCGTGATCCTAGCAGATGGAGGTCAGCTGATCTCAGCGTCCTAGACAGGACATAGGGCTGAATAAGGTCGAACACGAACATATATGGGGGAGCCAACCCGTGCAAATGTTTAAAAACCAGCAGCATGACCTTAAAATCAATCCTGAACTTAACAGGAAGCCAGTGAAGATCAGCCAGAACTTTCTCTCCTGCTGCATTCTGGACAGACTGTAAGTTTTGGAGGGACTATACACAACAGGGTTATTGTAGGTCAAAAGAATAAAATAAATGTGAGCTTTACAATATTACTAATTAAATTATCATTAAAAACAGCTAAAGTACGAAAAACAAATCATTTGTTTGTTTTTTATCCAGATAATTACCAGAAGTGGGACCAGGTCATGGTTTTGAAAACCTTTTGCTATTTTTTAAGGTCTAGTCTAAATCGATCAGAATTGTGACACGAGTCTGATTCACGTCACGTTCAAGTCACGTGTCTCCAGTCTACACCTCTGATACTTACCCAACCTAGATATCTAACTTTAGTTTAAAAATCTAAAAACAGCTATTAAACCAGAAAATACACGTAAAATACACGGGTGCTTGGATTACAGATTGCTATGAATATTCAGTCATCTGGTTCAGTTAATAATCCAGCATGTGAGATGTTTTACCTGCATTCCCTCTCCTGCGGGATGATCGGCTGCTGCGAGCCACACTGAGGAGCGAGCCGCTCCGATCGCTGATGGATTCTCTGTTAGAAGCGCTGCTGCCTGTGGCTTCGCTATCCCTGACCAAGCTGTCGTAGCCACTGCTCACCAGACTGCTCCTGTTAGAGAAGTGTAGGGATGTCTTTCCCATGGCTGGTGGCAAATCCCCACTTAAAACACTGGTGGTGTCACTTGCATGCCCATTCAGGTCATCAGGAATGCGTGGAGCGGTCACTTGGCTGTATGGGGAGGGGAGAGGGGTCATATGATCAAATCCTGCCAATGTGGGGCTGGGGGCCCGTTCTCTGAGGAAATCGGAGATCTTGCCGTTGACAAATCCCTGAATGGCAGATTTTGTAGATGAGCAGGTGGAGCTCTGGCTTGGAGTCCGGCTGATTGAGCGGTAAGATCGTGGAGGGGAGGAGGAAAAAAAGGAAGAGGTCCTCTCAAAGCTAACTGTCTTGCAGTCTGGTGAAAGACTGGCGCTACGGTTGGACTGCTGCAGGCTTTTATGGGACATGCTAAAGTTCTTATTGCTAGGGGTGGACAGTCGACGAACTTTAGGGCTTCCCATCTTAAGTTTTCCTACAGCTGAAAGCTTGGAAGGCGAATTCTTAGCAGGCGAGGGTGCAGGGTTTTCAGAATGGAAGAAGTGATGATCCTGGTCAGACCGAGGATGTCTCCTGGGGCTCTTATTGGCCCGGGGAAAGGTACATTCTCCATCATAGTTTTCTTTATAACCAACTTTCCAAGCAGCTTCAGCACTTCCCCTGGAGCTTCCTTTAGAGCTCATAGAGGTGTTGCTACTGCCTCTTTCCAGGGTTGGAAAATCTCTTGGGGTCCTTCCAAGGGAATTGGTCCTACTCGCCAGCTGCTCTAGTTTGGTATTGAAAAGCCTGCTACTGTTCTCAGCAGGTGATTTTACCCTGCTGCAGGGATTTTCGGGTTTTCTTGTCAAACTTGAGGTCATAGAAGATCCTGTGGCCTTCCTGAGAGCACTGTTAGAATCCTGTTTGAATTTTGTTGCAAGTTTTGGAGAGGAGGATGAATGGAGGCTGTGGTCTGCTGCAGACTGCAGTCTGCCATGCCTCCTCTCCAAAGCTTCCCCTGGGCTACATGGAGAAGTTGATGTCAACTCCCTTAAGTGGTTCTCTTGGTGGTTGAGGTTTTGCCAGCCCCTTGGTAAACTGCTTGTTTGGGAGGAAGCAAAGATGGTTTCTTGGCAACCAGATGCAACAGCTGTTCTCTGGAGGACGTTCTCAACAGGTCTGCTGGTAGATGCTACCCCAGCTGAGAGCTTTTGATTGTTAGTGAAACAAACAAGCTGACATTGTCTAGGGTGACTTTTGTCTATATTCTCACGTCTCTTTTCACACATTTTGCTTTCTTCTGGTTTTTGCAGGTAGTCCTTATCTTTCAAAGCTTCTACATCATAAGTCATTTGAATAGAAGACGAGTAACATTCTTTTTCAGACTTCTTTGTCTGATGTGTCTCATAACTTTTTTGCGTATCAGTTATTTCTTTTCCTTCTTGACATTTGATAATATTTCTTTTGAGCTCAGAGCCTACGTTGACTTTGTTCAGAGTTTCTCGGGGACGTTCCTTTTCTTTGGCACCATCCAAATCACAGCCTAGATCTGTATCGATCAACATGGGATTTATGAATGAAGGCAAGAACCCCTTTTCTTTTCTGAGTGGATAGTTATGCTTTTCTCTGCTTGCATCTGTGTCTGTGGGCTGAACAACAGATGAAAAAGCTGCAGCAGAAGAGTCATCACTGACATTGCTGATAATCTTGATCGGCTGAGAGCTAGCGGCGGTCTGAACATGAGGCTGTGCAAGTTCTCTTATGCAGATGATGTTTCCTCCTGTGTTCCCTCTGTCGTATGCACCGCTAAAGGTCACCTCCTCAACCATTGAGAGGACAAGTTCATCTTGACCTGTTTGGTCCAGCGGCTGTTGGACAGTCACTGTGATAGTGGCCTTCATTTCCTTAACATTCTCTGTGGTGTGATTAGGCAAGATGTCTCCGATTATAACGCTTTTAACGAGGGAATTTGATGAACAGGAGGAGGAAGGAGATATGGGTGAGCTCTTGCCTACTGGTGAAGCTCTTTTGTCTGGCTTGAACCAGTCGGCAGATTCCTGACACTCTTGTTTATCAGACGAACTAGCAGTGGTCTTTCGGTTAGAGTCCCGCTTGGATGGGAAATTATTTCCTGATTTAACAGGTCTGGTGTTGGGAAACTCAGAACGACCGGTCATGCTTAGGCCCAGAGTTTGATTCAGCAGCTCCTCGCTGGAACTTGTTCCACTGCACTCTTCACAGTCAAATAGACCAGAGTCCTCTCTCTGAAAACCATCTCCAGGGGAAGCACCATCAGATTTCTTTTCTCCAAGGGAGGTCTGACTGCAACCCATCCCCACAGTCAGCAATGTGTTTGGTGTTTCAGATGTTTCTTTCGGGATTTGTGGTTTTGTTAAAATGTTCTTAAGAGAAGCACTTTTTAAGGAAGACTTTAGCACATCCATGGTCATCTCACTTCCATCAATACAGCCTAAACGTTCCTGAAGTTCAGCAAAGGTATCACATTTAAGACAGTCTCTCTCTGGGGATTTCTTTTCTGCTTTTAAAACATCCACACACCCCTGCACAGATTCCTCTGTCTTCTTTTCTTCATGCAGCTGAGGAATCCTCAGAAGTTCTTCGAGAAGAGACGTAAACTCTAGATCATCCAAATCACTTTTGTTAGGATGCAAAGAAGGTATAATGGGCACAAACTTAGGTTGTGTGAGGAGAGGGGCTGCTTTAGCATGGACGGAACCGTCTGAATTGATTTGTATGACAGTGTCACAGGACTGGTCACTACTGGAACGATCCAGCCTACCACGGAGGCAGAAAGACTGACCGTCCAAATCTACCTCTTCAGTGGAGTGGAATGCTCTTAAGGACAAAGCCCCCCTTTTGTCTTTGGGTAGACTCCTTCCACAAGGAGAACATGACGTAGATTGCTGTTGAGTAAAGATAAATCATGTTATTAAAGCGTGTCTTTCTCATGAAGCTTAAATTAGGGGCAAAAGTCAATGAGGTAATAATTTCTAGGATTTTTTACTTTTTGTGGTATCAACAAATGACAATGGAATTCTCAGCCCCAGAACATTACACCTACCACTGCTGTGTTTGACCTTTGGTGTGATGGTGTTCTCTCTATGAACGCAGTTTTAGTTTGTTTGTTTTTTTAGGTTTTGATTTTGAGGAAGGGGTTTGGAGCCGGTGAAAAAGCCAAACACATCTACGTCACACTGTATATTACTATTCATGGACTCATCCACCTTTGGTTGTGAACGCAGAAGGCTGTGTAGATTTTCACAGCCATGAGCGGCACGGAACATCTAAAAAATGAACTGTTGAAATTCTTAAACATGAACGTCATTAAAGGGATATTTCTCTTAATTCAGAGAGCCATTTTTGCTTGAATTGTGAAATTTAAAAGACTTTATTTTAGCTTTGCAGCAATATGTTTTGGTCTTGGCAGGCTTGGACTAGCCATTAGCTTATCGGGGGGGCTTAAATTCTATTTCTCTGACTAAGGCCATTCAAAAATCTATCTGCAAAGGTTAAGATGGTGCTTATTTATAACCTTTGCACGGAAACACACTAAAAAATGACTGAAATATTCCTTTATGGTCCCATTTGAGTTAGTTGACTTAACTGGAACAGTACCTTAGTCCTATTTTGTGTCCTGCGAATGCGAGAAGCCAGTTGGATAGTCGAGAAGCTCTCTTGAAGTTGAGCCAATGAGTCAGCAACTTGAGCAATCACAGCAGTGTGGCAGTTTGAATGAAGCATGGATTCCCGGAGCAGCATGGACAGTTTACTGACCCTGTGCAAAGACAGTATCCAGACAATGACCTGGGACACGCTTCAGCCCGTTGGTAGCCAAACATGAGTCAACATGTGTAGAAAACATGCTAATCATGAGCTCAGTTACAAACAACAAATAGTATGAGTTTATACTTATAACTTACTAAATGTACACACCAATATCATTTTGAAGTTACACATTATTCTTACTTGCTGGGGGTGGTTTTATGTCCACTCAGGAGAGACAGGACAATGGGCCCCAGTTCAGAATGAGTGGGTCTATTTCTGCTCACACCTCTCATACCACTACACACATCAATCATGGTCAGCTTAGTGATGCCTTTTGAACCTGAGAATAGAAATTACAGATAAGGAAGCCATTAGACCCATATAGAAGACATTTAAACTATTGTAGGTAATTAAATTATATCAACACTTGGTTTTGTGTGACAGTTGTTACGACCAGGGTCGTAAGAGGCTGTTTTTCTTTTTCTTTTCTGTTCTGTAGAGTAAAATGTTAATTTCAGTGTGCAGGTGCCCTCATGTGATTGGTGGAAGACGGCCATAAGACAACCTCATTGATAACCAGCAGGAGCAGACCTGTTAAGAGGGACCTGATTGCCAGCAGCTGTGTTCCTCATCCAAACAACATCCTTCTTGATAGACTCATAAACTGGGTAGGACTATCAGGCACAGTCCATAGTTGGTTCAGGTCATATCTCAAAGACAGAGGTTATGTTGTTTCTATTGGTGATCATAAATCAAAGCAGGTCACCATGACATGTGGGGTCCCCCAAGGTTCTATTCTTGGACCACTGCTCTTCAATCTCTACATGTTCCCAATGGGTCGGGTCATATACAATAACAACATTAGCTATCATAGTTATGCAGATGACACCCAGATCTACCTAGCTCTATCACCTAGTGACTGTGGTCCTCTAGACTCATTCCGTCAGTGTCTGGAGCAAGTTAATGACTGGATGCAGTCAAACTTCCTTCAGTTAAACAAAGACAAGATTGAAGTTATTGTTTTTGGAAATCAGAAGGATAGGATGGAGGTTATTGCTCAACTTGGCTCCAGAGGAACAAAAACAAAGACTCAGGTTAGAAATCTTGGTGTCATAGTTGATTCAGACCTGAGCTTCACTGGTCACACTAAGGCTATAACGAGATCAGCGTTTTATCATCTTCATCAAATAGCAACACTCAGAGGTCTCATGTCCAGACCAGACCTAGAGAAACTCATTCATGCGTTCATCTCCAGCAGGCTGGACTACTGCAACGGTCTTCTGTCTGGTCTTCCCAAAAACTGCAGCTTCTTCAGAATGCTGCTGCTAGAGTCTTAACAAGAACCAAGAGAATTGAGTACATCACTCCTGTTCTTAAATCTCTACACTGGTTACCAGTAAACTACAGAATCCATTTCAAAGTGCTTCTACTAGTTTATAAATCACTCAATGGCATGGGGCCAAAATACATGTTGGATCATCTTCCTATATATACACCCAGCAGGGCTCTGAGACCCTTAGGAAGCAGTCAGCTGGTACCGGGTCAGAACCAAACAGGGTGAAGCTGCTTTAGCTACTCTGCTGCTCACAGATGGAATCAGCTTCCTCGTGACCTCAAATGTGCCACAACTCTAGTAACTTTTAAATCAAAATTGAAAACTTTCATGTATTCATCAGCCTATGCTGTACCTTCTGCTCACCCTTTAACTCTGTCTTTTTTCTGAATTTTAAATCTGAAATGAATTTGTGTATTTAATTTGGTCTAAATTTATTTGTGTATTTTAATTGTGATTTTAATGTTCATGCTATTCTCGCTAATGAAAAGCACGTTGAATTGCCTCTGTGTATGAAATGTGCTATACAAATACAGCTGCCTTGCCTTGCCTGCCTCATTCTCTGCTCATTCCAACCAGCCACCACTTAGTTTGTGCTTCCAGCTTTGTGTAATTAGAGTGCCCTGTGTAACAATTAGAATTAGAAATCAAGGATTTGTAGGGGTGAACTACCTTTTTGTTTTAAACCCTGGTTTTCTCCTGTTTTGCTTAGTCAAGGAGGTAAGTTTGGTTCATTTAATTTTGTAGGTCAGCTTGTAAATTTCAGTTAGAGGTGTTTTGTTTATTGTATTAGCTTTAGTTCACCCTGAGCTTTTTAAACCTCCCTCGCCTTTAGTTAACTAATCGAGTCCTTCCCACTGTGCAAAGACCTAGTTAGGACATCCTACAGACGTGGTCTAGACCGACGGACTCAATATAGACATGTTCTGCACGTCCATGCAACATTGACTGTTTGCAGGGTTAGTTCTCTTGAATCTAATTGTAAATAAATCATTGTAAATAGAATTTTGGTGTAGTTGTTTGGGATTGGTGATGAATGAGAAACCAACCTTCATGTTATGGCCTGGCCCCTCCTAGATGGGTCGTAAAACAGTTTAAACTAAATACTTAACTAACATGCAAAGGGATCTCTTCACCCTGCTATACACCATTTCTAAGTCATCTTGCTATAGATGAATATTTCATACCAACCTTTGCCAATGGTGCTGCTCTCTGTACGGGGGGGTTGGATGTAAAGGGTGAAGAACATTATGGAGCTGTGGCACAGGTATGTAACAAAGTCTGTGCGTCGACGAGCTGCGATTGCAGCATCCAGTAGGGAAGCAGCCCGCTCTGCCGTTGGGGCCTTCACTCGGTTATGGTTACGTATCTAGATGGAAGGACAAAAGAACAACTTTGGTCTTGATTGTGCTTAGACTGCCATTAGCTCATCAGTCCTAAAGGAAATTTTCATCTAAACTGAGGCTGTTCAGTAAGCTATCTACAACTGGTAGGATGGTTGTTATTTATAACCTATATGGAAACACACTTTAAAATGACAGAAATATCCTTTTAACCCTCCTACTGCTGGTGACCCCTCCTGGACAGGGGATGGTGGTTTATCACTTAGGGTCCACGTGGCAGCGGTGAGGTGGTGCTCACTCTTCCAAAAAAAAAAAAACACCTGGGGTTCATTGGACCCCATTAGGACTGCAGGTGGGTTGAAAAACAAAGAAAAATAACAAACACTACATTTCAGCCTAAAATCTGAACATGGGCCTTGCTGCAGCAGGATTAGTCAGGAAACTGAGAAAAAGGCAAAACTTGAAACAGCGAACACAGTGTCCATTGGACCCCGGTGGGACTGCAAGGGGCAAAATTTGGACCAAGGCCCTTTAAATGCTCACAGGATTACTCGCCACATCTGGATTAGTGACGAAACTGGGAAAAAGTTATGAAAATTTAAAAAAAAAACTGTTTTCCATTCCCATTAGGAACACGGGAGGGTTAAAGCCTAATTTATGCTTCTCCGTCTTTGTCAGTACGGACGCACGCAGCGCCATGATCTGTCGTTGCAAGAGCTCTGCAGCAGGCATGCAAGGATGGACGGAGTCGAGCTCTGTTTTCTAAACATCCGTCCAACAAGACGGAGAGCGCAAGCTTGTGATTGGTCAGAACGCCACTTCTTTACCAGCACCCCCATTGCTGCCTCAAAAAATAAAAAGAGAGCCAAAGATGTCTTGGCAAACACAGAGCAGCTTGAAGAATACCTCACGGAAAATATGAACGTTTATTCACCCGTGACTGGAGGAGTATAAAGATAGGCAGCAAGCGTTTTATTCGTGGACGAAAATGATGGGAAACGTGGGGATAGAGGTGGCGAGTGCATGAAGAGGTGGAGGAGAATGAGGGACAAGTTTATCCGTGTTACAAAGTCTCTGAAATGCAAAAAAGCACAATATAAACTGCAAATGCACTATCTTGGACTGGATACATGACAGGATACCCCAGAAAAGCGCTACGCCCTCTGTTCCCCAGCGGGAAATTGCTTTGCAGCACTCCCCAGGTGACGGAGAAGTCCAAAGGCAAAACGTCTTTGTCAATGCGTGCGTGTCTCTGCCTCGGGGAGCTGACGAAGAAGTATAAATTAGATTTTAGGGTAGTTAATATGCTACTTATGCAATGACTCCGACTGGTGTTTTCTAAAACACGAGGATGCACTGTTCATTAAAAGTGTTAAATCAATTGTAGAAATCACTTTACTGAATGTTAATTCTGAAACGAGGCATTAAAGCTGTTATAGCGAATCTACAGAACAAGCTAGTTTTGAACGGAACACTCACTCCTCCCCTCAGGTATCTTCCCTGAGACGCTTCTGCAGGAACCAGAAACCCACTTTGCCGTAGGAAACGAGATAGCGCTAAACACCAGTTGTTGTTTTCTTGGTCCAAACATCTTTTGTTGTCCATGACTTTAAATGGTGTTTTCTTTTTGTTTCTCCTTCTCTGATATTATTGAGCGGAGAACCTCTCACACCAGTGGTGTTCTGTTGATAAATACGTGAGTGTGGAATGAGTGGAGGACCCAGGGAAGTGCAGCGGTTCAGCGAAACAGACAACTGGATGGTCCAATAGTTCCTTTTGGTCCGAAAAACATGTTATTAGTGGAGGTTTTTAGACAAATGTGAGAGAACCACTTTATCAATATATTTAAAGCTATGTTAGAACGTTGTTAAGAGGCATGAAAAAATGTTTTAAGCTAATTTGTTTTCCAAATTTGCTATACCAGCTTTAAGCCCAGTTCACATGGCAGGATTTTTAAATTGTCACCCAACTTTCAAAGCTTGAGAGAACACACATGGTGATAAAAAAATCACAACTATGTCAGCTTTAGTCCTACATTATGTTGTGCAGCAACAGAGCAATTCTGGCGTGCTTTCAAGTAGACCTGAGTGCTCATAACACACGACACAAGGTAGGATTATCTGCTAAGATTATCTTTAGAACCATTACGGTAATCGTGCAAGTCCGTAAGACTGTTGGTACATCTGAATGATTATCCTGCCGCGTGGTTTTACAGCCACCTGAGCCAAAACGCTTATTTTAGCAGTTACAAATACCTTTACTGCCCGTTGGCTCTAGTTTGTCCTATTTACTAAAATTTATTAAATTGTTCAAAATGATTTCTAAAACCAGCTCATGAGCTTTAATCCTGATTGGGCTCTTTATCCAGCTCTTTGTTCAGGCTTAAGGAGAACCTCTACTCCCCTTCAAAGAAAACATTTCCCCATACCTGTATCCCATAGGTGGGGTCCTCTTGGACTCTGACATGGGCTTTTGGATTGTCCTGGATGCCCCCTGATGTTGGTCCGACCTCCCCCAGCAGATCCCTTAGCGTGTCCTCCTCACCACAGCACAGCTCGATGGCAGAAATGGACACGGTCAGATCAGTCCATGTCCTTTCTCTGCGCCGCTCGATGGCACCGTACAGCCAGGAGATGGCAAAGGGAATCAAACCAAGCTTTTGGACGTTCTCACCACTGCCCACCATGCTGGACCAGGATCCTGAAAAAAAACACCATATATATACAGTTATGATTAAAGTGTAAACATTCATCGTATTTTAGGTCTCAAATGACTGAATGACCAGGTTTTCTTCCAGGATGGAATTATTATACAGCACAAAAAGGAAGTATTGGGTTCAAAAGCTTATTAGAGTTCATAGAATCAGACTCAGCTTTATTGTCATATGCACCAGCGTCCCAGTACAATGAAATTGGACTTCACAGTTCAACCCGACCAAGAATACAAGAACATATAGGCCAATTAGTGCCCCCCCTTCCCCCAGGGGGGGCATGGGGCATGGGGGGTGGTCAGAGGGGGCACAAGATTCAGGAGAATCCATTATTTTTAGCATTTTTTTTTCATGCTGGAATACAACAACACCCCAGTCACTAGGAGGAAGCAGCGCTCGGTCTGATCAACAGGCTGCCGTTATAACCCAGCAGAAGAAGAGCATACACTGGAGGTGAGAGAGTAAACCAGAGTAAACAACTGAATTGCCGGCTGTTGGCAGAAAAAGATGAGAAAATAAGATGAAGCCTTCATAACCGCTGGATTAACGTTGAATACGGTCAGACATGAGGAAAATGTAGCGGCTGAAGAAGGAAGTGCTTGTGGAGGTAATTAGCTAATAGATTTTCCCTTCTTCAGTCCAGCATAAAATGAACTGTTGGAAAATGACTACAGCTCCACAGAAGTTTTAAGCAGTGGTCTGGAGCAGGAACTAAAACATCAGACAACCACAGGGATGAAGGCAACACAAGGAACTGACAACAAACACTGGACAGGGCTGGCTTTAAAAACACTGAGGAGGTGAACAGGTGCACTGATTACTGATGGAAATGGCCTACGGGTGTGAATGGTTAAGCTGAGGGATGGGAGGCAAAATACAAAAACAGGAGAATAAATAAACATAACCAAATAACTATATTTAAAGACAAAGAATAACAGAGCTAAATACAACACAATAACCCAAAACTAGAACTAAAAGGCTAGAAGAAAATGTATGTAAAACAGGAAGGATGGCTAATGATGGTAACAGAACTTAACTCTGGGAGAACTACACTAGCTAAGGACTTAGCAACAGAATAAAGGGGCTGAAGGGAAACAAGCTAAAGAAACGTATTGGGAATGAATGTGAAGACCAGGGGCACAGAGAAGGACCAACTTAGATCAGCTAAGGGAATACAGGGTCAAAGGTTAAGGGCACATGAGGAGGAGAACTAACTAAATACCAACTAGACTGAATACACTGAAGGGAAGATGAAAATGTTAAGAAATATTTAATGGGACAAATGAGATGAATGCTGGGGAAAAACAACAAAGGGCTGGGGCAAGGTGACTGCAGTAGGGGGTGAATGTTTAAACTAAATGAATGAATAATCTAAGGGACGTGAAACACAAGGAGACCTGGGAAAAGGGAGAACACATGGAAAGGACTGGGGAGACATGGACACTGGACATGACATGCTCTGCAAATTTTGCAAAACCACCTTTGTTTTTTAATCAGATTTGACTAAATCAAAATATTGCCACACTGGTGAACTACTGTAACCTTTTGTCGGGACAATTTCCTCCACCTCTCCTTGCTGCAACATCTTATTTAAGTCACATTTTGCTCTGTTTAGGTCTGAGAAGGGAGGGCTAGGTGACAGAGTGTGCCTGGGTCTGTGTTTTTGATTGTTCAGGAGTAAGTAATGACTCTAGTATAAAGCTACCTGATAGGTTATAATGGAAAAAGAAAGGAAACATCTTATTGAAGTTTTTATTGATCCATTGTTTCTATTGCACCACACGTCTATCGATCGATATATATCGTTATTGAATTATTGTCCAGCCCTAGTTAGGGGCAGCCACAATCTTTCACCTTGTGAATGTCAGAGTCTCAACCTCCAGATCATCCTCCTCCAGCCAACCGGCATCCACCTAGGACTGCAACTCCCAGCAGCCCCTCGCCGGGATTCCCATCATTCCCCACCTACGTCACCAACCGCGACAATATATGGAAGTCGCCTCCACTTCACTTCACTCAGTCATCGTTTCTTCGTATTCATGATCAGAGTTCCGAGCCGACCAGCTCCATATAACTACTCGCAGTCTAACTCTTTCTCTGGAACATCACAGCGTTCCCGTTTCCCTTCGGGTTACGCTCGGGTGTTCCTATATTAAACCGCGTGTTGGCTGCCTCCCAACGCTCGTTACTTCCGCGCTACAGCTCAACTCCCACCAGTCACCTAATCCATCTGACAGTGAGTCACTTTTACAGTGAGGAGCAATAGGTGATCAGCAAGTCTGTGTGTGTGTGTGTATCTGCCACGGGGGGGGGGGGGATGATGGAAAATAAGTGGTAACCACTTACATAGACAAAAAGAGGTTCAGGCAGACAGTAGGAGCTGCCAAATAAGGTGCACACATGGAGGAGGGAGAGAGATAGAGAACGGTCACACAAAGGGTAGGGGAGGTATGAGGGAGTAAAACAGGATCCTCCACCCTGCTCCCGAGCCATGGGCAGATATGGAGGAGCAGGAAAAACCTCGATAAGCACATATATAAGACAGTCACATCATAAGTCCACAAGAGGAGGGTGAGAGGGGCTGGGATCCCCTATGCAACCAAGAGAGTGCGCCGCATCTTGTGCATGCTTCCTCCACCGCAGCCAGAGGGTAAAGGAGGCTTCAGGGATGAAGAGGGCAGTGAGTCCTATGTGGCAATTAGAAGAAATTCAGTAATCATAAATCCAAAAATCCATATGTCTTCTCCTCCAAGGAAAACAGAGAATCTCACATAATATTGACTTGTGGGAACTCCCTTCTCCGTTCTGAATGTCAAAAAATTGCATTTATAGACCAGCTCACCAGATCCAGGGTTTTTAAAAATGAAGACTTTCAGATAGAATATATCTGATAGATAGATAGATAGATAGATAGATAGATAGATAGATAGATAGATAGATAGATAGATAGATAGATAGATAGATAGATAGATAGATAGATACACACACACATATACATATATATATATATATATGCACACACACTGAACACTGAACCCATGTTGTATCCCACCCTAGAAACAAATTGGTATAAATTATTAATTAAAAGCCCAACATTATTGTGACCATGACTATGCATATATTGGAAGAAGTAACTTTTATATCAACAACAACAACAAGTGTTCACATAAGAAAATGTGCTTTTTACACCTACAATACATTCAAAGTTGAATCAGTTATTCAGACATGATGTAGGTAGATACAACAAGACATATTTTCTACTGCTCTTCCACATTTGATTTGAGTTATGGGCCTGTTTTAGCTACTCTTGTCTTATCCAAACTCTAATTGAATGAGGATAAGAGAATTGGTTTACTCCAATTAAAGGCCAAACTGCCAGCCGTTATTCAGAGGGGAATGGTATTCTGTTCAAGAGATTGATATCCCCCTGGCTGTGGGCCACATGCAGTCTGTATCAGCCAACTAATTCAATCAGATTCACGGAGAATGGCGTCATGTGAAAAAGCAACTACAAGGAGACCCTGTCCTTACCGTGTGTGTGTGTGTGTGTGTGTGTGTGTGTGTGTGTGTGTGTGTGTGTGTGTGTGTGTGTGTGAGAGAGGGAGAGAGAGAGAGAGAGAGACAAATATATTAATGTCCTTCACGAGCACTAAGTGCAGGGTCCCATCTCCCTAATAGATTACAGTCCATTTTGTTTATAGTCGATTTGAGTTAAAAAAAAAAAAAAAAAAGAAATGTTTGAGTCCTTTTTCGCTGAAATGTCACAGAGCGGGACGCTTTTAAAAAGCTCTATGGTGTATTGATGCAAATAATTTGATATACAAGTAAAAGATAAATCAGATTTTGAGTCACAGCTAAAAAAAGACAAAAACAGGGAGGAGTTTAAGATCTGGATGAAGACCTGTAGAAAGACAAGGACATCAAACAGAGACACAGCATGATAGGGTGAATGAAGAGGAGTGAGACGGGTAATTGGGGATGTGGGGATTATGGATGGCCTCTAAACACAGATTAAAGCACCCCACTCTCATCTCCAATAACTCACCCACATCAGCACTTCCCAGACCCAGAACACATCCATCGCTGCCACTAAGGACACAACGGATGACATCAGTCAGGACACCGGCACACACCTCGGCCTGGTCACACAGAACAAAGCCCAGTGTTCCTCTCAGGATGGATTTAAGGGTAATAAACATATGCTTAATCAATTCAGAGACCCAAAACAGCAGGAAAATACACACTGTTATTAAGAACAAAGAGCCAAACCTGGCCTGAATCTTGAGAAAAAGCTGCATCAAAGTTGAAGGTCTTCAGTGGACGTTTTCCCTGCCGGCCCAGTGTCATTGAGGAGTATGGTAGAGTTTTGGTCACTGGATCCATTATGGTGACTCTTTTCTTGGATGAGTCGATCCAAAGAACAGGTGGCTGCTGGCCTTGGCTCTCTGACAGCAGCCGACTCACCCTCAGCACGACTTTTACCTGTGCGCCAAAGGAAAAGTAGAACCGTGGTGGCATGGTTATCACTCAGTGATTTCTTGCATTTCATAAAATTAAAGGCAAAGCTCACTTTTACATCCTTTTGTGCTGCCATGTGGGTCTGCACTGCTTCTGTAAACACTCCAAATGTGAATAAAAAACGTCCAATTCTTTTCAGTCAGTGTTTGGTTTTAGAATCATGTGACTAAACAAAAACTGATAAAGTCTAATGTTGCAATGCTTGCCTCCGACAACTTGTGTATAAACATTTCTAACGATTATGGGTTTTTTGTACATGAATCCTAGCTTATGGTTACAGAGTTATAGACACAGTAAATAAGCATCAAATCCCAGATATTAGTCCATTAAACTGTCTGCTGCAACTCACAATGTGCAATCAACATCTTGGTATTTATCCTGGATCACCAACCGTTTTTTGGCCCAGCCCCAATGATCCAATGATCCAATCATACTGAAGTGACATCATATCTCACAGGAAAGTGCATGACAATAGCTCCGTGGTCAGTTTGAAGCAGAATGAAAAAGCAACCAGAAAGCAAAATACAATGACCTTAGATCATGTATGCAACATTAAACCTAAATCTCACCTATCCCATCTTACAATCAGAATAACCCAAACTAACATCCAGCATCTGTACCAGACACAATACACCCTCCAGAGATCCCGTCTGAACTATTTGAAGGATGGTTGAACATTTTTTATCATCACTGAGAAATCCTTCGGTTGCAGTTACACGAGCAATTTTAAAGAGGTCCTTCACTAAAAAACTATTTTTTACTTTTTATTTTTGAAAATGATCAGTCACTCTGAGTTTTTCATGCAGGCTGAACATGAAAATAGTCTTCTACACCTATCTCCTGCATTAGCCTCTAATAGGAAATCAACGGTGCAACTCCAGGATTTGAAAGATCTACATCACAGATCTACGTCACACTGTCTCTTAACATTCATGGACTCACCCATCTTGACTCACGACGGGGAAGGCTGTTGTTGGTTTAGCGTCCAGGAAACAGCAGAGAACGTCTGGGCTAGTAGAAGCTAACCGTTAGCATTAGCAACTCCACCACACAGCAGAACTCCTCCAGGCTTGTGTTATTTGTGGAGATAAAACATCAACGTTGCAGAGCAAACAGAGTCAGTGGTAGAGTCGTGTTGCTGTTAGCCAATCAGAGGAGAGATGTCAGAATATCAGGAAATAAGACCCCAAATCCGGCTGTCTGAAGCTCCTTTCTCCTCCGGCTGAATTCTCCATACTGAAACAGGAGCACCAGAGCTTTTTTTCCCCAGACAACAACGTTCAAGGCATTCATTCCAACTAGAGACCACTGCAGATGTATTAAAAATATAGTGAAGGACCTCTTTAAAAGCAAAGATTTATGTCAAACACTAATGGTTACAATGTGCTCATTCTTTTTCTTCTGGCTTTACCCTTCACATGTCTCCACAGCCAATCATCTGTCTTCATTTAGTCCTACCCTCACACCAACTAACTTCATGTTCTCTTTCACCACATCCATAAATCACCTTGTTGGTCTTCCTCTCAGCCTCCTGCCTGGTGGCTCCAACCTCAGCATCCTTCTACCTGTGTAACCATTGTCCCTCCTCTGGACATGTCCAAACCATCTCGTTCTGTCCTCTCCTCGTCACTCCCAAAGAGAACCTCATCTTCACCTCTTTTCCACCCTCTATGTAGCTTTGGACAATAGACCCTATCTAAAGTCCTCTACCTTCTTTACTTCTACTCCCTGTTACATCACCATTCCACTTGTGTCCCTCTCATTTACACACATGGATTTTGTCTTGCTGTGACTAATCTTCATTCCTCTCTTCTCCACTACTTATCCCCACCTCTCTAGCTTTCCTCTACCTGCACCCTGCTCTCACTGAAAGTCACAATGTCATCTGCAAACATCATCCATACCATATTTATTTCTAAAGCATATTTAAAAACACAGCATGACTATGGTGGCCCTGAAGTGCAAGTGATTCTTCTTTTGTTTTAGTGTTTAGTGATTTGTTGGTGTGGTTTGCACTTCAGGGCCACCGTACAGTGTTTAGTCACAACCTTTTCCAAGATCTTGGAGATGAACGGAAGTTTAGAGATGGGTCTGAAGCTGCTATGGAGAGATGGATCAAGATTGTTTTTTTAAGAAGCGGGTGGGTTACAGCGTTCTTAAAATAAGCAGGAACCTAACCAGAGACCAGGGAAGCATTAATTACAGAGAGCACATTTGTAATACTCCTGCACAAAATTCTTGGGGGTACACGTTACAGATGACCTCACTTGGTCCATGAACATAGCATCCCTGGTCAAGAAAGCACAACAGCGTCTGCACTTCCTGCGGAGGATGAAAAGAGTCCACCTGTCCCCACCCATCCTCACTTCATTCTGCAGAAGCTCCAGAGAGAGTGTGCTGACCCACTGCATCTCAGTGTGGTGTGGAGCCTGCAGCGCTTCTGACTGGAGGTCGGTGGTGAGAACAGCAGAAAAAATGATTGGGCTACCTCCCCATACAAGACACTGGACCAAGGCGCTGCCTGTCTCAAGCTCGTTCCATCATCAGTGACTCTTCATGCCCTCATCACAGCCTGTTCTCGCTGCTAGCCTCTGGGAAAAGGTTCTGCAGCATTCGATGCAGGACCAGTAGGTTCTGTTCCATATGCCAGATTGCTGAATTCCACATGATCACTACACCTCTCATGGAAGATTTAGATGTCCACATTTTTAGATACTCTCTGGTAGGTTTTCAAGATACTTTTTAATATTTATTCATTTTTAATTGTCGTTTTATTTTTTTGTACTGGTTTGCCTATGCTGCTTTGAGCTGCTGCAACAAAATTTCGTTCCTGTACACTCGTTGCACAGTGAATGACAATAAAAGCAATCTGAAAATCTGAATTTCAGTTACACAATCTTTCCTTTCCTCTTCTCTCTGCCTGTGAACACACCTTCCTCCTGTCCTCCATAAACCAACAACAGATCCATCAGCACCTTCTAGGTCAACAGCACCACTGGCGGTCACTGTTAACGCAGGCCTTGATGGATCCAGAATGAAATCCCGGTCCTCTCACAACAAACTTAAACGTGTTCCAATGGCAAGACGGAAAATGAGTAGGATTTAAGTGATCATGCTAGCTACTGTTAGCAATTCAAGCACTGAATTGTTTTCCCTAACATAGGTTTGACACTTCTATGTGGTTTAATGAGGTGAACATAAATTAACCAGCTCCGGTGGCCTAGTGGTAGAGTGTCCGCCCCGGGACTGGGAGATCAGGGTTCGATACCCGGTCGGGTCATACCAAAGACCTTGAAAAAATGGGACCCAATGCCTCCTCGCTTGACACTCAGCACTAGGGGGTTGGATTGGGGGGTTAAACCACCAAATAAGTTCCCGAGCGCGGCCACAGCTGCAGCTCACCGCTCCCCACCACGGGGATGGGTCAAATGCAAAGATGTAATTTCACCAGTATGTGATGATGACTTGGGACTTTAACTTTAATTACTTATTACAGCTATCGACACCTTTCATGTAACAGGCAGCCATGTTGGATTTTGAGGTTAGGTTTAGTCAATAATCAATGATAAGAATTATTTAGGGTCAATAATGAAAACCAGAGTACGACTCTAGATGTTTATCTCACCCATTAGCATTTCTCCTGACTAGGTCAACTTTGCTTCTCCTTTCTTATTCCCGTCCTTATTAGATTACATTCACGTTCCAGCATGCAGCACAGAATCAGCTTCACATCCCTGCTCAGGATTCAGCTCAGCGAGACTGAGAGTAGACATATGCATCCTGACACCCAAACGAATCTGGCTGTGCTGATATTCCACAGAATCACATTACACCACGATGAGCTCATCCCTCATTGACTGAATCAGGAACCCTAACAGCCATATTCCTTATGTCATATGATCACTTCTCCCTTCTCATGAAAGTAAGAGGACGTCTAACTCTGTTCAACATGTGCCAAAACGATTTATAAGTAATAAATAACTAAAGAAAACAGAAAACAAGCAGAGAATATCCTCCTATCACTAATAGAGGTCCACATAAATCAGGTGGGGCCCGTCTGAGCCCTGATCTGTAACTCTAGCCTGAACCCAGGAGTCCATCTACAAGACAATGGGAGCAAGCAGCCATATTGATCTTCTCGGTTTTGCTCCCACAGGAGGCGAGGAGAAGGGTGGGGGCGATGGGATGGAGACATTAGCACCACATTACAGTGTTTCATGGAGGCGGAGTGATATTGGATCTCTTCCAAATTGACTGAGATCTCCTTATGCCACGACACGGGTGGTAAAGGAAACACTTCCAAGATCCTCTTCGTGGGTAAGGATGGAGGGATGTCCAGGAAACTACAGCAAAATGTTTCTGCACAGTGCTCTGAGGTCTAAAGTTGCTCTGTCCGTTAGCCGGCAGCAGTGCGGTTGTAACATGGCACCAAATCTTCTCTGAGCTGGAAAAAATAACTACCTTCATTAGGGTTGGAGACCAACATCCGTTGAAAAAAGTTGTGAGTGTAATATTTAAAATATCTGAGTTTGTTTCACTTTTAGTCTGATTTATTTGAGACAAAATGCTTCAGCATGAAGTCAGATTAGCAGGAAAAACGTGAGCTCATTGTACCTCATCGTCCTGCAGTTTTTATTCACCGGTCATGTAGCTGGAGCAGGTGAGAACCCTGCAGCTGCCTTCTTTAACTGGATTAATACACACTGTTTGATACAGCATTTATAAACATTGCTGGCTCTTCAAATTTCCCCTGCTAGTGTTTATGGAGCATGGTAGAGTGTAACAAAACACCAATCAGGTCAATAAAGAGCGTTCACAAGCAACAACTGTTGTTTAAAACTGTGTTTATAAAAGAGCCCGACATCTATTTGCAGGAATACTGAGACAAACTTTTTAGACAAGCTGTTTCATTTGATGTTAAGAGCTCTAACATACTCCTGGTCTTTACTGCATGTTTTGGATTGAGACACTAGATACACAGTTGTAAATAATCCAGTTGTCTACAAAGGACAAACAAATCTTCATCTAAACATCCCAAAATCAAGTTTTCCTTGTGATTTTTCTATCCTTTCATATCCTGAAATGCCCAAAGCATGACGGGCCACCCTAGGTTTTCTGATTTCTCCTAACATTGTCATCAAGTGAAACGGATTGACTTTTAAAACCAAATTAACACAGCTAATAAACAACTTCATGTAATATTAATTTTGTGTGTAAACAAGCAAATAGAAGCAGTTAGATGGAATACCTTCTGGAATGTTAATGTGCTTCATTGTAGAAAGGATGAATTAAGATGTGATAGAATGTGACGCCCACCTTGGCGACATCAGGTGAGTCTTTGGTTCGAGCAGCAGCTTGCAGCAGGATGGAGGGGATCGGAGGAGGGTTCTTCTGGATCAGCTCCCTGAAGCAGAAGGTGAGACTCGAGGGAGCTGGATCAGAAGCCTGGCCCTTTTTCCTCAGTGTCAAGCTGAGCTTCTCAGCTGCCCTGCAGGGACGGAGGAGGCAGACGCCAGTGGTTAGGGAGGAAGCACTGCTATAGCAAAGTGACTAATGCAACACTAAACGTACTCCCACCACATGCAAATGTCCTGGAGTTTAAATGCAAAGCTAAATCATGTTTCATTATTTCAAGCTTTAATTTGGCATCTGTTCAAATTTTTCATTTCAAATTCATTGAACTTTGCATGAACCACGATGAATTCCAGGAGATTGGACCTGCTTTAGGATGGCAGCAATACACTTAGTTAGGTCCTGGTTGTGCTCAGACATGGCTGATCAGTCCTGTATGATGCAAACCCTTATTCTCCAAACTATCAAGTATAACTTTAACACATTTGACGTTGCCAAGATCATTTATTAGAATAAAGAACTTAATGAACATTTTAAATCCTAGAATTTTGTTTCCTATGAATCGTACCAGTGTGTCCAAAAAGTAAATAAAAACAAAACCTTTACTTGTGGTTTTATACATGTATGTGGTGGCTTACTTAGCAAAGAGTGACATAGCAGCAGTGTTGGCAATGGTCACCACCCTGGAGATGTGAGGGATCCTGGAGCTCATCTGGATGGTCCCAGCATCACCGCAGGCCATGGTGGCACCGTCTGCAGCCTGTCGGGGATTACATAAACACCCAAACATGTCGTTGACGTCCAAAAGCTCCAACAAAAGGTGCTATCATCACTGAATGGCAGAGACACGTTGCTGTAACTAGGTTATCTCAGGCTGGGAGCACAGACAGTAAACAGACTATCTGTCTTTGTTTGGAGTCTGAAGGATGAAGGATGAGCTTTTTGATTCTACAAAACTGAAATGATGCCCGTGGTGCACGTCTGTAAATCAGAAAGCCCCGTGTGGAGATGTTTTAACAGGAACAGCTCAGAGGTCTCACTCACTCATTCACTGTTAGCATTGAACGTGTCTGCGTGAAGTCATTGGCTGCAGACATCTTTGTAATATCTCTGCTCAGTTTTCTGTTACCATTAAGTGCCAATTAGTGGCAGGAGAGCTCTGCTGCAGCGGTTTGGGATGAGGCTGGGCTGTTTCACGTTTACTTCCTCTCTGCTTGAATATCTCTCCCATGCAGTCTTTTATCATCTTGTTTTCTCCTCACTCTCTCTCTCCCTACTTCCCTTCTGCTTTTCCACTTAATTCCCTTTCTCTTCTTCATCCCCCCTCTTTTCAGCCTCCACATCTCTTCATCAGAGCAAGAATCTCTCAGTAACAGTTCATGTCATGTTATCTTTCTCCTTCGGCCCTGCACTAGGAACACCGACTGTTAAATTTAACTAGCAGGCTGCAAAGCTACATGCATTTTGTTTACTGAATATAAACTGCATAAGCAGAGGATGTCAGTTAAGTGGTTCTGTAGCCTTGCCCAGAACACACTAGTGTCCACACACCACTACAGGTCATATGCAAGCCACCAATGTGCTTGGTCTGATCAAATGTCAGCATGACTCTAACATGTTCTGGTTGAGTTCACAGCTACTGTGTCCCCAAAAACAGCAAACAGTTGAACAGAGAAAATCTAAATACAGGAAAGAGTGACTTTGTTTTATTTCTGCCAATTTCACATTAATTGCCAGTTGTTGTGACTGAGGAATCTATCACCTCTTCCCTTAACACGGAACAGAGAAGACAGCATTAATGTTTACGTTTGTAATCTACCAGTGGTTCTGAGGTGTCTCATAGCCATAAGAGAGGGTTAGAATGTAGATGGACCGGTAAATCAGGAGATTTGTGTTTCAGCTCAGCCTCTTCTTCTCCACAACATCCTCATTATTAAAAAAACAGATCCATCAGAGACTCAGTCCTAAACCAGAGGAAGCATTCCACCTCAGGCGGACTCTTAGGCCTGATTCACACGGCAAGATAATTATGCCAATTCTGACCCAATTGTTCCATTCCAACAATCTTGGGATCCCGTGATTATTGTCATGTCTCTAAAGATAATCTCACCCATTATTCCTGCAGTGTGTGGTGTATTAAGAGTGCTCTGGTCTGCTTGGAAGGACATGGGCAACGGCAACAAGTGTGCAGCCTGTTGAATGTGATGTGACTGAAATCTGCTGCATAGAGCGAGGGGATTCCAAACCTCCTTTCTAGTCCGCCATGTTTGTTTGTTCGTTTTAGAGTTGATTTTAAGATCCTTTAACTTACATTCAAAACGTTGCCTGGCCAGGGTCCACCTTACTTGAAGGCGTTATTTCAACCTCATGCTCCTCCTAGGGCATTACGATCTGAGAGTGCTTGTCTTCTGGCAACTACAAGGACACGAGTAGCTCCCAGACGGAACCAGCTTCCCCTTTTTGCCTCACCCGCCTCAGCTGCTCATTATAAGACTCTTTTAAAGACTCATTCATATTCTCTAGCTTTTACTTCAGGTTGATTTTTGATGGTTGCTGTTTTTATGTCTTGTACTACTATATTGTCCCTTTTTGGTGTTCGTGTGCAGCGCTTTGGTGAATGAGAATTGTGTAAGTGTGCTATAGAAATAAAGTTGATTTGAGTTGAGTTTACACCAAAGTCTCGTTTGCTCTCGAGAGGTTCTGCGAGATTCCCAGTCAGACCCGGGAATGTTCGTGAGTGTGTTTTATTTTGCTGTGTGATCGTACACAACACACGGTAAAGGGTTTTATCTAAGATTGTTTATCACCACATGTGGGGTCTCTCATGTTTTGAAAATCTTTAGACATTTTTAAGATCTTGCCGTGTGAACCAGACAAATGAAGGTGTTGGATTGAAGATGCTGACAGGACTGCGTCCTGGTTTGGAAAAGGCTGGCAGAAACGAAACTTCACCACAAGCTTTATCAACTAATGTACTAACACTGAATAATGCTGGTTTCATAACCATCCAGCAAATCAAAAGGTTACTTATCAAGAGGCAGCATCTAGGAGCCTTCTGTTTGATGGGTCTGACTGCACGATGTTTCCTCATTTCACCACTGAGTGAGTTCAGGACCTGGGACAGAAGTGCTTCTGGATCTCATGTGATTTCTACTAATTGCATTTGTAAATATACTGGCACACTGGCAATAATCAAAAATCCTGCAGTAGTTTTGACTCCAGAGTCATCTCTTGTTTAGGGATCATCCTGATGCCTTCATGGCTTTTGACTTTGTCTTTTGCAAATCGAGAAATGATTACGTTTTCTTTAGTGAGAACCATAAAGGGTTCATTTTCTGTTATATATCCTGTCGTATTTTGGTGAAACAAAAACTGTAGTTGTGAATAACAATTACAGTTTTTTGTCTGTTTACTTGATGCTAAAAGTAAATATTGTAAACTAACTTGTTCTTCGGTCCAATGTTGAATTTATTTCTTTTTAGCTTTACTTCTTTCTGATTTGTTCAACTCACTTATAGCTAAGATGCTTTTGGGGGGAAGAAGACAAACTTTTGTTGAACGCATGAACAAAAATGTTATCTGAGTCTTCAATAAAAGCAATTCAAATGTGATTGTTCTTCGTGCCGTGCTTTTGTTTAGGGAAGAACAAGCAAGGCAGAAAAAGAAAACATCTTTGAAAGAGCAGCATTCATCTAACAGCTGTGTTTTAGCTCTAATCTTTGTTTGGCCAACGCATCATAACTTGTCTCTGTCTTTACTATTGTTACTATTCACTCAGCACCTGGTGGTGAAACACAACTCCGTCATGACGAAAAGGTTCTAAAGCTGAGCGATGCACTTATTAAAAAGATGTTAGACTATCTGCTTCAGCCATTCAAGATGAATACTAATGATAAAACTGAGCCTCTCTCTCCCTCTCTCTCTCTCTCTCTCCTTCCCTCTCTGTCCCTCTCTCTCTCTCCTTCCCTCTCTCTCTCTCTCTCCTCTCTCCTTCCCTCTCTGTCCCTCTCTCTCTCTCCTTCCCTCTCTCTCTCTCTCTTCCCTCCCTCTCTCTCTCTCTCTCTCTCTCTCTCTCTCTCTCTCTCTCTCTCTCTCTCTCTCTCTCTCTCTCTCTCTCCTTCCCTCTCTCTCTCTCTGCCCACTTGAGTTTTAACTGTGGTTCCCTGGAAGAGGGGGTGGGGCGGCCTCACTTTGCAGCAGCTTCCATCACAGTAATGCATATTTCACCAGCCGCAGTTTTAAATATGACTGACCCCCCCCTCATTGATCACAAGTGCTTTCTGACTGGCGAGCTTTTATGACGGGTAAATCATGACCCGATTCCATTCCATTAGCAGAAGGACTTTTAAAGAACACGAGACAGAAATAAACTCTGATTAGAACGATGAATCGTGAAGCTGCTGAGGCAGGCTCTCATAAAGACATGCATTAACCATAGCTCATTAGGGGCTGGGGGGGGCAGAGTGATGTGGTGCTTACAGGAGGCTTTTAGGGGTACCTTATGGTGTGGATGTAGGCTGACACCATCTGTATTGGATGTAGATTTGGAGGCCACCAGCTGCTGCTGCTCCTCCACCCATCGGTCCATATCATGGTTGGGGAGCTTGCCCCCCCTCCGTCTGAGGGTCTGAGGAGTCCTCTGAGGAGTCCTCTGTGTTGTCCTGGGGCTCCGTGGGACCTGAGGACTGTGTGATTGGCTGCGTGCGTGATGCACAGCCTCCCCTGTGACTCTGTCCTCATGCTTTGTCTCGGTGTGTCCCAGCACTGCTCCAGCTCTGAGACCGGATCCAAACTGAGGCCTTGCTAATGAGCGACCACGACTCAGCGCCAGGTGGATGGCCTCGTGTTTGAGCTGGCTCAGGTTAGCGCCACAGGCTCCACACACACCCAGCTCCCTCTCTCTCTCCCTGGACTCCGTGTAGGGGCGAGTGTGGACACGAAGGTTGTCATGAAGAAAGGATGACAGGTCGCTGGTTTCCTGCAGAGTTTGAACAAACGAGCAGGAATTACTTTCAGAATCCTGGACTACTTCAGGGTTCTAACTTTTCTGACAGGTCTCATGTAAAAATGAACAAAAATATAGTTTGGATTTTTAAAACACCGTTTTTATTACCATCAGTGTGTCTTTGACTGTACTTTACTTCTGTGTGTTTTATTGATGACAAAGTCCATACATTCACCAGGGTTGATGTTTGGGCTTCTTGAAGCGTAATGTCAGCCAATCAGAAACCAGTTCTGACGTGTTTGGGGTCATGGTTCTTTGAGAATATCCAACTGGGTTCAAGATTCAACCATCTGGGACTTCAGATGTAGAATTTGGAGGTAGTCCTCCTCCTTCTTTGATATTCCATCCACTTTGTGAACCAGAGCTGACGTTAACACAAATACTGTTGTCAAATAACTAAATCTGTGTGATCAGAAAACGGTCCTCTAGAAGATACGTGTGTGAACAGCTGCGTCTGAATGTGTCTTCTACAGCAGGGGCCTGGTTTGTGCAGACCAAGAGAGCAACTGTGCTCCCAACACGGAAGTGACATAAATTGCAGTTCCACCCTCATCCACTAGGGCTGGCACCAGAAGTGGGCAAATCCTCTTTGACTTCCATGTTAAAAATGCCAACTTCACAGCAGAAATAAACATGTTTACAGCCTGGTTCAAAAATCCTTTTTAGGTTTAATAGGTCTAGTTTACAGTCATGACAACTGGGGGGGGGGGGGGGGGGGGGGGGGGATTTTTTGTAACTCATCCGTTTAGGTGTAATTAAAGCTTGAAATTATGAATAATTAGATTTGATTGACAGTTAGCATGAGCGTCAGAGCTAGCGTAAGCGGCTAGCTCCGGGGAAGGCCTCAGCCTCACGTTAATAGATGTTCGGCCATTTTGACTCTGAACTTTAGTTGTGTCCTCTGTGTGTTCGTGTTTGGATGTTAATCATGGAATTATTGGACAAAGAGGGCAAGCTGTGGTATTGAATGCACCAAGAGATCATCCAAGAAGTCTCTGCTTCATTTTATCAGTAAGTAAAATTATATTTCTGTACTTTAGTTCGCTGGTTGAATGAGGGAAATGCTGTGTTCAACATAACACTGCTTGGTCAAAGATGGGTTGAAATATGACGTGTTGGTGGGGCTGGCTGGTTAACAAACCTCGAGCTAGGTAAGCTGACGGAGGCTAGCGAGCGGAGGCTTCCAGGTTTCGCTGGTCTATTGCGGTCAAAGATCCTTGAGGTCACCGCTGCAGAAAGTAGGTTTGCCAAATTTGAATATTGTCTCTCCCTTTAACAGCAGCGGCCGTGTGCTCAGAGATCCACGAATCTGCTGCTACTTCCTCCCGGAGGCAGCCCAGCGAGGCGGGCACCTGGCTGTTCTTGTCTCCCGACCAGGAACTGCTGATAGACACAGGCTGCTCATGTCTCCCGGGGCAGCTGAGCTGTGCAGCCGCCCGGCTTCGCCCGGCTCACGTTAGAGGCTGTAGTGGTCCTGGCTGCCTGTAGAGCTCTCTGAAGGAGACCACAGTAACACTGCAGCTCTTTGAGTTGATGCGTTTTTCTGGCTAAAAGCGCCCGAAAACCTCTGTTAGCTTTGGGTTAGCTACCTGGCTCCAAGCTCCGTTTAGCTTTGGTTAGCTCATTGTAGCTACATTGGATCCGAGTTTACGGGTGTCAACCATTTGCTCCCACCCTCACAGCCCCACTCTCAGCTCCACCTCTTTTCCCACTTTTGGATTGTCTGGACATGACGAGACGTGTGACACGGCCAAGATGGTGGTGGTGGGAACTGCCCATTTTGCTTCAAATTATACATTAAGAGAGAAATGGGTGGGCTATGTTCAAGTATATCTATGTCTGTGGTGCAGACCATGAAGATAAAAAAATGGTTTTGATGTGGACAGACACTGGTGCTCCAGCAGAATCCAGGTCATGGTAGACTTGAGTTCCTGGTTGATCCTGATCTACTTCACTAGCTTCCTTTCATTTGAGGGTGATGGTTTCTTTCAGGATTTGGCTAAACGACTTTTACTCATAAAAAGCTGTTTAAACTGATGATCTTGGCTGTTTAGGAATGGCTCCAAAAGACTTTTCCAACTTGTGTGAATCTATAATCCCACTTCCTAGCTTCACTCGATTTCCTGCACGTTCTCATTAGTGGTCTCGCTAATAAGTTCTGTCAAACAAATTTTTCATCAGGCTGCAAAAGGAAACTACGAGCTACTGCAAGTCATGATCACCATCAAGAAGGTAATGAGCCTTGTTGAGTCAAAAGACATTCTTTTCTCTTTTTGTGCTTCAGCACCATTTTATAAAAGTTCAACTTCACAGAAAAAACATTTTTAATGATTATTTCTGATTCTAATGGGTCACTCTGAGTGTTTCCTGCCGGCTGAGCATGAAAATAGTCTCCTCCACCTATCTCCTGCATTAGCTTCTGATAGAAAATAGATGGTGAAACTCTAGGATTAGAAAATCCTGACAGATCTACGTCACACTGTCACTTAACATTCATGGACTCACCCATCTTGACTCACGACGGGGAAGGCTGTTGTTGGTTTAGCGTCCAGGAAACAGCAGAGAACGTCTGGGCTAGTAGAAGCTAACCGTTAGCATTAGCAACTCCACCACACAGCAGAACTCCTCCAGGCTTGTGTTATTTGTGGAGATAAAACATCAACGTTGCAGAGCAAACAGAGTCAGTGGTAGAGTCGTGTTGCTGCTAGCCAATCAGAGGAGAGATGTCCAGATATCAGGAAATAAGACTCCAGATCCTGTCGTCTGAAGCTCAGCTCTGATCTGGCTCACTTCTACTTTCTGAAACAGGCACCAGAGCGTTTTTACGACTTACAAGGAATTCATTCCTACTAGAGACCACTGCAAATGTATTAAAAATAGGAGTAAAGTTTATCCTAAAAGCTACAAACTGAAACGATGACGTTGACAAACTGGATAATTAACGAGGAATGAAAAGCTTGTGTGAATAATTTGAACAAACAGAGAAAGCACGTATGCATTACTATGCCATAACCCTGAAAAAGGTTCTGGATATTTTTGCTGTAAAAATGTAAAATATTACAAAAAACATTTGTTGATGTTTGAATGCTCAGCCTGGACCTTGGCTGTCAAATCTGACAACATAAAATCATCAGTCATCTCACTTTTCATTCTGATGAGGACGTTTATGAATCACAACAAAAAAAATCTTCTTTTCTTTCTGTTTCCAGCCTCTCAGAGATCTGCTGCATCCTTAAACTAACAAAATAAACAGCAGGAAAATAAGCAGGGTGTACTTTTTGCATTAAAGTGGCTTTAACTGTGTCTGAAAGGCAACTTATAATTTCACATGCAATGCTTCAATTTGGATAAAAACAACAGTAATGGTCTTTGTTGCCACACAAAACACTGAGCTTTCAGTCTCGACCAGCCCATTAAAAAAATAAAGATGATATCATAGGGACATGGTGCTTTTGAGAACCCACGCTCCTGATCAATAAACCTGAGGAGCTAACAGGCTTATTGGATTTCTCTTGACCATGTCTGTGGCAGAAAGCTCTCAGCTCTCTCCATCACTTACTGTGGTCCCTCCCTAAAATCATGACATCAGCCCTGCAACCTTCCCCACTTAAGAGGACAGAAATAAATAGCCTTTCTTCAGTGGGGAGATCTGACGATGACACAGGGATGTCGCTATGAAATATTCATCTGAAACCACTCGCGCAGGAATGCCACAGATTTACTCCTTCTGAGGCCTGAGTGATGGATGTTGGAGGTGACAAAGGCATAGAAGCAGAAATCAGACACTGATGTGGCCTCAGAAGCTTTAAAACACCTTTGTGCATGTCCATCACAGAAAATAGAAACATCTTTTATGTCATATTTTATGTTCTTCTGCCAAAGATTAGAAATATTTAAATTAGATCATTTTCTTTCATGTATTGTGAGAGAATAGTATTGGTTATACCTTTTTTAGTGTAAAGCCCAAGATTTGTTGAATGGAGCACCTTTAGTGCCAGAGTTTACACCGAAGACCGTCTTGTGTTGAAATGTTATGGAATTATAGGTAATTGTTTTGGTTAAATCAAATCTTTAAAATAATGGGAAAAATCACCAGATGTTCCATGATCAGTGCATGTGTGTTGTGGATTAACAGTCTACGTTTTACTTCATTGTTGACTGAATCAGTTCTGGGTTTCCTATTAGCTGTGGCAGCCATCTTGAATTTGGTTTGCTCCAACAGTTTATCGGTTGTAGACGCACATCTGCCGATGGTTTCTTCCTTCACTTTACTTTGACAAAAACATTACCACATCCTCACCACACAACTGGTTGGTTCATAAAAATATCTAAATCCCACACCCACTCTGGTGCCAAAAGTAAATGTGTTTTTCTTGCCAAATTCTCCATTTCTGTGTGGATGGGAGTTGCAAATGGAGAAAAAGATCTTTACTTATCTGGAGCAGTGCTGCGTCTCACTTACAAATTTTAAACAAAGATTTGATGTAATCCATTAAGAATTAGCTGATGTGAGTGACTCTCTACTACCAAATTTTATCTTCATATTTCGATGCTTATACTTTTTTCATCAAAGAATGTGTTATTAGTTCACTAGTTAATTCGTTTTCTGTGCATGTGTGTGTGTGTGTGTGTGTCTGCACTGTCTTCTTAAACCCCAGTGAGTCGTGGTGGATGGCTGCTCATACTGATCAAGGTTCTGTTGCAGGTTTCTTCTAGCCTAGTGAACTAGACCAAATTCTTGCCATGCAGAGTTTGGTCTAGGCACGCTTCATAGGAACCCTCGCAGCCCGATCCGCTGCTGTGGCTGTCCAATCACAGCTCGCTATAGTTTTGGTTGGGCCAATCACAGCGTTCTATATTGTGGGCCAATCACAAAGCGGGAGTAGCCGATGACGTCAGAGTTGCGGCCGCAAACACAAACAACATGGCAGCAGCTCAGGAACCACGTTCGTTTGAAACGGCTTTGTCATCAACATTGGATTATTTAGACTCCAACGTGCGTAAGTCTGTCGGCTATACTTAGCGGCTTCTGATTTTTAATCAAACAAAGTAGTGCAATGTCCCAGTACACCTGATATTCACGTTTTTATACAAAAACGACAGAAATCATTGATGTTAGACGCTATTAATGCCTCCCTCTTTTCCGTCGCTGTGATTCGTCACGTTGTTCGTTACTCTGATTGGTCCTAGCGCTATCCAATTGCGTGCTGACATTTTGAAAGACAACCGTAGATCCCGCCTCATGACTGAGAGCCGTCAATGGTTCGTGGCCAGACTATATATTCATGTATATAGGATGGCTTGCCAGGCTAGGTTTTTTCCTGTTAAAATGGAGTTTTCCTTTCCACTGTCGCTACATGCTTGCTTAGTTTGGAGATTGCTGTAAAGTCTCTGACACAACAAATCAGCGTATCAATGCAATCAGCTAGGTTTCCTTATAGGAAACTTTTTACTGATTGGCTTAATGAACTGAACTCAATGCACTGATTAATATGTAGGTTCAGTTGGAATGTTGTGATTTTGTGATTTGGCGCTATATAAATAAACTGAATTGAAATTATTTGAACTGTGTTTGCTAACATCCATTAGTAGTAGTTTGTCCTAAAGTTGAAGTGGTAGCAGCCGGCTGTTTCTCCTTCTCTGATGTTATTGAGCGGAGAACAGCTCACACCAGTGGTGTTATGCTGCTAAATACGTGAGTGTGTGATGAGTGGAGGACCCAGAAGTGTGGTGGTTCAGCGAGACCGACAACAGTTGCTTTTGGTCCGAAACATGATTGGTAGAGGTTTTTAGACAAATGAGAGAGAACCACTTTATTTATTTTTTCTGTGTTTTTTTATGTCCACAATATATTCATAGCTATGTTAGAATGTTGTTAAGAGGCATGAAAAATGTTTTAAGCTAATTTGTTTTCCAAATGAATAAATACAGCTGAACATGCACATCTTTATTAGATCAACTCTATTAACGGACACAGTGGTCCAGTATAAGATGCATAAAGATTAAAAAAACAATCATAAAATAAACTAAATGTAAATAACCCGTGGGATCTAACCCTTCCAATAAAAAGAGTCACTAAGTGAAACTACAACTTTAATCTTATTAACAGCATTATTCAGCATGAATGACATAAGATTACGTTTAGACTGCTCGGGGACAGACACAAACACGCACGCAAACGCATTATTGAACCAAATGTAGACAAAGAGCATCATATCAGACGTTCACGTTTCAGCGGCTGAAACCTGATTTCTCAAAATAAATAATAATCCCGCAAAGTCAGTTGATCATCTTATTGGAGGAAAATAACTGTGTATTTTTTATAGTTGCTATAATTAATTCTGCCACATGTGGACAAACTGTTGAAAACCACAATCTGGTCATCGCAACAACATTTAGACGAGCTCAGCGTCCCTGGTCCATAAGCTGTGATGGTCCATCAGAACCACTGACCTTATAGGAGAAGTGATGGTGGACCGCCAGGCTCAGAGCCTGCTTCTTCAGACCAACAAGAGCCGCGGAGCACTTCTCACAGCAGCCAACTTTCACATCGGACCTCCCGGAACCGGCCGAACCAGAGCCTCTGCAGATGGTCCCGCTGCCGAAGGACATCCTCAGGCGGGCTCCCGCTGATCCGGGCAGGGACTTGTAGGACGGGACACCGTCCGCTCTCTGGCACATATTCCGGTGTGGGTCGTCCCTGCTGGACCCCTCCGCCCTCAGGAACGGGGCGCTCTGCTGGCTCCCGGAGAGGCTGAGAAATACATCACCATAAACACGGAGGATGCATGTGGGCTTTGGCTCAGGGAAATTAGATCTCAATGGACGTGGACAACTGTAACCACACCCTGATGTTTTTTTTTTCATGCAGTGAGTGCAACATGATGCTCACATTAAAACTCCACAGAATCCTCCTCATATGCATCAAGTGTCTGATTATTATAATAATATAATTAAATCAATCTCACCCACCCAGAGCGCCCCTCTGCTCCGGGATGGAAACCTTTCCCCACTCCCAGACGAAGGGACAACTTGTAAATATTTAAAAGGTTAAGGAACAAAAGCAGGGAGCGTTTTTATTTGATACAGCTCTGAGAGTATAAAACAAAAACTGCTGAATCATGTTAGATTTTAGCCTAACTCTGCTAAAGTCAGACACCATAAAAGATGAGATGGAGAGACAGGGCCGGATTTAGCCAGCCCTACAAGGGGTGCAGCTAGAATATGGGGGGGGGGGGGGTCTGGGTGTGCTAAGTATTTTTCGGGTGTCACATCTCCCCAAATCCCTAAAATGCTTAGAAAACTATGACATCATTACAATTCTTCTATCCATATATCTATCTTTTCCTTTGATACATTCCTGACACTACCCTCTTTTTTATCTATCTATCTATCATCTATCTATCTATCTATCTATCATCTATCTATCTATCTATCTATCTATCATCTATCTATCTATCATCTATCTAATCATATCCTTTAATTTTTTTTCTTTTTTTATCTCTTTTATTTTTTAATCTATTTTATTTATCTTATTTGTCTATCCTTTAATTTTTTTGTTTATTTACTGTTAGGAACTGAACTACTTCTCCAATTGATTTTACATAATATCTATTTTTTTTCTATTTGTGTGGGACTAATTAAATCACCAATGGTTTCTCCCGTGGCCTCTCTTTGGGAAATTTCAGACGAGGCCTTTTCATTTTTTATGTGGCATTGACTTGATGCATGCTTTGTTCAAGCCAGTGTCACCCACAGTGGCGGCTGGGCTGGTAGCGACGGGGACGACGGGGGCTGTGGTGCTTGTGCAACTAGTTGTTCCGGTACTGCCCTGGACACGGGGCCTTGTGGCGAGTTGAGAAGCAGCACCACTTCTGCTGCGGTTTAGCAACCAGATCTGCGCATGTCGACTCGGTTAACTTCAAAACGCAAATGAAAGTGACAGAACGACAGGGAGAACGAGAAAACTAACAGAGAAAGAGTAACCAAATAATTCCAGTGACCGACAGTGGAAGAAAACTTCAAACAGTGGCTGAGCTCAGATAACAGCGGTGCATCTGTGTGCTCTGCTGGGACTTTGTGGGAGTGTGTGAGACGACAGAGAGAGAGAAGTGCAGCGACTGGCCACACCCTCCCTATGCATCTACCAATCAGCAGCTACTTTGAATGAGGAAGAGAGCGCAGAGAGCGCCCTGACCCTTTTTCATCAAATATTTTCAAATTTGGGATTTCTACATGTCATCGCATTTGGGGGGGCAGTCACTACATTTAGGGGGGCATTGCCCCACCTTGCCCATGCCTACATCCGGGCCTGGTTTGAGACAGAGCTGACTGGGACGATTTGGGTCTGGACTCTGGTTTTCAAAAGGTAAAAATGATTTAGAAAATTTTAACATCAGTGTGACATGTTAGACATAACCCCAATATGTTCAGGGAAATAGTTCAGAGTCACAAATCACTCTGGGTGTTTTTTTAGATCTTTCTTTTCTTCAGATTCTTCCTGAGAATGTTCTAAACACATTTTCTTGTTATTATTAATATTTCATAGGTCATGAAAGACCTTCTGACTGATCGGATTATTAAGGTTCATCCTGGACCCAACACGATCATCATCAGCACCATCCATTCTCCAAAGGTTTATGTCTCTGATGTAAGAGTCCACTTTCTTGATGCAGGAAGACGAGGAGAAGGAAGATGGGTAACACTTTACAATAGTGTTCCCAAAATCGGCTTACCTACTGAGTAACTAATGATGAACGAATGAGGATCTAATGATTACATAATGATTACCTAAGCTTCACAACCACCCCACATTAGATGTATTATCTATTGATTCCTGAATGATTACTTAATGGTTAGTTAGTCATGAAATGACTAGATAACTAATGATTACCTAAGCTTCACACACTCCATAGTGGATTTATTAGCTAATGATTCCTTAATGCTTACTTAATGGTTGGTAATTCATAAAATGAATATATACCTAATCAGCCACTAATGATTCTATAATGATTATCAAAGCTTTACACCCAGCCCCAAATTTATTAGCTGATGATGCCTGAATAATTACTTAATGTTTATCAGTCATTAATACAGAATCAGGAATTAATGACTCATCAATAAATGACAATTGGTATTTAACCAGACTTACTGGTAAAAGCACCCACCAGTCTTATTCAGGGACTAATGGGTAGTTATCTAAAGAAAAGGGGAACGAATCATTACCTACTCAGTACTTAAGCATTACTTTCTACTTTTGTGTACCCTATAGTAAAGTGAAGCCTCCTCCCTAGTACCTAATGAGGTTCAGTGTTTTTTATTAAATTAAATAATCTAAAAGTGCTACAAGGCTCATTTAAGATAATTAAATATCCTTTATTGTCATGGCATGATCATTTGGGACTGAAATGTTTCAGTAAAAAGCCTTGAAGCAGTCAAACATCACACACCACATGTAACATGACTTGGTTAAATAAGTCAAGCATTTATTTGATTGTTCAGTATGATAGTTGCATTATAGTTTAATGTATATTATAACCAGCACAGACAAAATCATGGTCATAGTGATACTGGTTTCAAACTTATTTGTCAATCCTTATCCTTACAGATTCTGAAACCGTTCCAGAGGCCCCTGGAAGCAATGCCCACCGTCTTCACAGCATTTAAGCACGGATTGACTTTTGGAGCCAGCACAGCGTTCTGTGAAAATTCATTTCCACTCTTAAAAATGTCTTCACAGACCATCGCCTAAGTATGCTTCATCAGCGCAATGCCAACCTCATCCAGTTGGCATTTGAGAAGGACTTGACTCGGAAATTCAGGAATGAGTGGAAGGACAAGATTTTAAGAAGATTTCACACATTCCACAAACGCTGCTCGCCACTTTTTTAACTTGTGGTTAAACCTTTCACACACACACACTCACTCCAAAGTAACTTGCGCTATTTGCAGGCAGAAGGGTCACTCTGCTATGTTCTGCTTCTTGTATTCCTATAGCTGCTGTAGCTACCTCTCCTGCAACTGTTACCTTGAGTATTCAGTTCCACATCAGTGGTTATGTTTCTAAAAGAAGAAAAGCTATATGGGGTTGGGTTTTTTTAGCTGCTGTTCCTATTTCTTATTTTGCACATTTAACTGCTTTTGAATTAGCAGTTAAATAAATGGACACTGCCCTACATTACTGTCTTTCTTTCAGTTTATATATTTGTGTGTGTGTGTGTGTGTGCGTGTGTGTGTGTGTGTGCGTGCGTGTGTGTGTGCCCCCCTTGAAAAATGTAATGCCCCCCCTGTCAATTGATTCTGCAGCCGGGTCTGGCCTGAGGGTCCCCAGATATCAATAAACATAGCCAAGCTGCACCTCTAAATAGGGATGCACCGATACCGGTATCGGGTATCGGCCTCGATACCACATTTTCTAAAGTACGCATACTCGTTAAAAGTCCCTCGATACCGGGGACCGATACCACGGTCTGAGAAATGTCTGTTTGAGCGGCGTGTAAGGGGTTAATCACAGGCGCCAAGTGCCCGCCCCCAAGGCCCCAGCTGCAGCTCAGAGCAGGGAGAAGGCGAGGTGAGACGGGACAAAACAACATGTCAGCAGTGTGGAACTATTTCAAAGTGGATAAAGACGACCAAACAAAGGCGGACTGCAAATTGTGCTTGGCGAAATTGTTCAGAGGAGGCGCAAAAGGTAGCGCATTTAACACAAGTCATTTAATCAAGCATCTAAAATTCAAACACGACAACGAGTACAAAGAGTTTACCGATGCTTCTAAACCAACACAACCCACGCTGCAGCAAACTCTTGCAAGACGAGAGAAAATGTAAAAAGACAATCCACGTGCTGTGAAAATAACACAAGCTATTATGGAGTACATTGCACTGAGTGACCAGCCACTCTTGGAGGTAGAAAATGTGGGATTCCTGCGTCTCCTCCATGTTCTGGAGCCCAGATATGATGCCCCAAGCCGCCGCTACATGACTGACACAGAGCTGCCCAAACTACACGACTCCGTGAAAAAACATATCCACGGCCGACTCCAAGCCTCCTCTGAGTTTAGTTTCACCACGGATATTTGGACCAGCAGTGTTAGCCCTGTGTCGCTAATTAGCCTAACTACCCAGTGGATAGACGAGAGTTTCACGCCGCAACGAGCCATTTTACATGCAAAACAACTCCGCGGCTCGCACACCAGCCAGGCTATAGCGCATGTGTTTGAGGAAATGCTCCAGACATGGGGTATACCTAAAACATCAGTACACGTTGTGCTTCGTGACAATGCCAAAAACATGATTAAAGCCATGAATGACGCAGGGCTCCCAAGTCTGCCGTGTGTCGCGCACTCGCTCCAGCTGGCTGTTCACGAGGGCTTACTAGCACAGAGGAGCATAGCTGATGCTAGAGCAGTGGGGCGGAAAATGGTTGAGCATTTTAAGCATTCCGCCTTAGCCTACTCCCGCCTCGAGGACATCCAGGTACAGCTGAACCAGCCAATAAAGAGACTGCAGCAGGACGTACAGACGCGCTGGAACAGCACGTATTACATGCTTCAGTCCCTCATTGAGCAAAAGCGAGTGCTGGGTGTGTATATGTCCGAGCATGAACTC